>WBMV01003388.1:163511-237563 GCA_013396655.1 Campylorhamphus procurvoides | reverse complement strand
AAACAACACTCAGGTTAAAATGCAGACACCCACTTTGGGAGGAGCTGAGAAATGTGTTGTTGGATGAGTGTGCTCCCATATTTTGTGCCAGACTGTGGGGCGACCGGGCTGGGCATGGTTGGCAGAGCCACCAAACATCCTGCTTTTGCTCGCGTGACACTGCTCCCCTGCAGCTGGTACCAAAGAGAAACCAGAAACAGTTTAAGAATAGATCAGCATAATGTCTGCCATGTGGGCTTGGGAGCAAAATAGGGAAGGGATGGAGGAGGGCAGCAACACAGCCATTGCACGAGCAAACACGCTGTGGCTTGGTGGGGTTTTTTTCTGTCACAGTGAGTCACACCACTCATTGTAAGTCACAGTCTGCCTTCTCTCATGTGGAGAGCAAAAAAAAGAAGAAAAATCTTATTTGTTTCAACAAGCTTTCCTTGCCACCTTTTATTCCACCCTTCAGGGTCATTATTCAAATTGTTTCAAGCTTCAAACAGCTGAAATGGAGTTGGCAAGGAGCATGGCTGCCAACTTCTTCTCCCCCTTCTCCTGCCGCATCTCTTGAGTTCCCTGGATGGAGTGAACCACTACCCAGGGTCATCCTTTCTTTGGCTGGAAAACGGGGACGTGGTGGGGTGCCAGAAGTTAAATACTGCTGCCTATTTAAAGGACAGGAATAACTATAACTTCTGGCAGAGTGGAGCTGCATGTCACCCAAGAACCAAGGGGACCAGCCACCACAGTGCCAGAGATGTAGGGAGATGCGCTTCATTCTCCTCCAGCTAAAGCAGAAGGAGGAGACTTACATGTTTGAATTACATCAAAATTCAAAGGTTTAAATATTGGTTTCTGCTGAAATTTGGGTGATTAAATACATTATTTTCTCCTTTCATCAACAAAAAGTGTTTTCTCATCACTGAATTTCCTCCTTGTCCACTACAGTGATATCTTACCTTTTTTTAATTTCAAAATAACTTTGTAAAAGTTACAAAAATCTCTACAGAAAGATTTTGTACACTTCAAACCTCCAAGTCTTAAAATAAGCTGGGGGAGGTTTTCATATTGTTTTACTTTTGGCAAAATACAGAAAGTAGTTAAAAAATATTTAATGAAAATAATTTTATCACCTCCAGAAAGCATTTGAAAACAATTTTAGCATTACAGTTTTTTTCTTAGGAAAGTATATATGTGGTTATCTTGAATATTAGAACTCAACATAAAATTATCAACTTGGACACAAATGTCCTCTTTTAAGTCTTTCTCTGCAGACTTGATGATCTATAAGAAAATTTTACCAGACAGGAAAAAAAATGCAACGAAAGAATCTCTGGAATGTCATTACTTTTGTTTGTTTGTTTTACAGATACAATATTTGTTATTTCAAATTACTATTGGATGTTTAAAAAGCCCAAAACATCATGAACATCAAGATGAAATGCTTTAGATTGTCTAAAGGAAAACTCAGAGTGTTTTGAAAATTAAGTGTAATTCAAAAATCCGCACTTTAAATCTTTGTGATTTCAAAATGTTGATTCCTTACCATTTTACTACAACAATGCTGATTCTTACGACACTTACGTTTGAGCATAACTTTACTAGAGTTGCATTTGCATGAGGGTATTTACAAGGGTAAACTCACGCACACATATGAGTGTTGACAGGATCAGGGCTTCTGGTAACTTGCTGACACTCAGTACAACCTATAATGCTGTACAATGCTCACTTTATGTACACCAGACTTTGACCTTATTCATCAAAATACCCTTCTGCCTTCGTTCCAAGGGCTTTTATGTTCTCTGAAAACAATAAAAATTCCCTTTTATGACATTACAGCTTTAAATTTCAAAGTGTGATGAGTGAATGTGGTGTTGTTTTCTTTATTAAGGCACAATAAGCTTGTACGCCACAGCTCAAATTATTTTTACTTGGGCTTAACATAACCCTGATATAACAACAAGCAGATTGGGGTCCAAAGTACAAACCCAGGGCACACAAGCTCAAACCCCACCTTCCAAAATGGATGATGACTTTGACCTCTACAGCCATAACCCACGGGGAGCAGTTCCTACGCTACGACAGCTCCTCCTCACAGTGAATCAATCAGCACTGCGGCACGTGGGACTGCTCCACCAGTCCTCAGATCCCAGAGCCACGTGAATGCAGACAGCTCCTATATACCTCTTTTCAAACGTGATTTTCAGAACCCCTGGATGCCATGAAACCTTTGGAAATACAATAGTCTAGTAGCACAAAGGCAACTGATGCCAAAGTGCCTTCTGGAACAAGGGGGTGCTATTGATCCCTAAATTCCTAGTCACAGGAAAAGAGCAAAAAAAAGCCTAGGCCACCATTAAACCCAACCTTGGTTGCTTTAATTTTAACATAGATTTACTGACTTTTTTTTTTCCTGAAAAGGATGCCAATAAAAAAATTGTCACTATAAAAAAAAGCACACATGTAAAAAGCTACACAGATGCTCTAGCTCAAATTTTAAGCACACACTAACTTCCTCGGCAGGGGTTTGAACAATGCCGAGTCAGTTCCAAGGCAAAAGCTGTGTTAGTAATGCCTTACTGGCACTGCTCTTGGACCTACCTTCCTCACAACCAGCAAAAAGGATGCTTCCGCTGGGATAATTTATACCAGTTTCCCCAAGGAAATCCACTGTAACAGCAAAAGTGCCGTTTTGCCAGGATAAGCTATAACATTTATATAGCATTTGCCAACACATATATATATGTATTTAAAATTTTTTTATGAAAAGCCATTCCTCTCTGCAATGCTGTTCCACCAGCAATGATTCTTTGCACAGATTTGGCTTAGAGCACTGAGTGGAGATACAAAAGGCATTATTATATGAGACTGGGGACTGATTCCAAGCTTGGTCAAAGTAATTGAAAATAGGAAATGCTGAAAATAAACTCAAAGCATGTGCATAATCCAGGAAAATGTTGCAAATGCTGCAAATCATTTCTTTGAACAAGGGAAGTAACTCAGTCCTGAACTGGGTCCTTAACTGGTGTGACTGGCATAGCTCCACCAAATTCAGACATACTACACTGGGGTGTACACAGCCCTAAAAATTTCCCATTTAGGGGTTTTGGATGGAAGCTACCTGCTATCTCTGGGAACTCCTGAACTACACTCAACTGTTACCAAGAAAACAAATTGAAATTCAAGGCTCCTGGAACCTCAAATATGATGAGACAAAACCAGAGGTGTGACCCTAAGGAGGGCATCTCTTTCCATGTGCGAATAACCTTTAGCCCACTGTGGGCAAAGGTAAAAAGAGCAAGAGAAAGAATGAGGAGGGAAGATGGAAGAAAGTGGTCAAGTGGAGGGGACAGATGGTGGGGAAATTCATAGGGAGGGAAGAAGGGGGGGGAAAAAACCAAAGGGTGAAAAAACAAGGCAGATTAAGAAATAGGAATCAGAGGTGGAGGAGAGAAGAGGGGAGGGATGGGCAGTGATAAAGGGAACAGGGTTAAAATGAGTAAACAGAGAAGGCATAAAGAGAAGGGTTGGGGTTAAAGGAGCAATTGCCCTCTGGCAAACATACTGCAGTGTAAATGGAAACACATATGTCAACAAGGAGCATCCTGAGATGGGCTGGAGAGGAAATAGCTTGTGTGATGTGAGCTTCTGCTGGGAACCACCACAGCCTTCTCCCCCCACTCCCCCACCACCCTGTGTCACTGCTTTCTGCAGATGCTGATGCCTCGGTGTACAGCAAGGTACTGTCAGAGGGATTCCCCAAACCCAGCTATGACTGCACCTTCACTTAGCACCACTGCTGGTGGGGGTAAGTTTGCAGCTATTTACAGCTACAGCTGCTACCCGACTTCACCCAGTTCAAAGCAAGCTTTATCACAGCTCCTCGAGGTGTAAAAACACTTGACATTTTCACAGGTAGCTTTGCACACTCTTGAACTCAAAAAAGAGCTTCCAAAATAGCTGATAAGCACACACAAAGATCTCCAGAGCAATGAAAGCTGAGCCCGGCACCTGAGCTTTAGTTCTCCAGGAGCCCTGGCCATGGCTGAAGACCATAATCCTTCATTTCACTCCCTGAATTGCATTGGTCAGGACCCAATGACTCAGAAGCATCCTTTCCTGGAAGCTAAACTCACAAGAATCACTTTTTCTAATTCCACTCAACTTTTTATGTGATCCAACCATCAAGTTCCATCTTCAGACATTTTCCAGAACATTTCTGGTGCTATTGCTCTTCCTTTGTCTTTAGGAAAGAGCTTAGGGAAGATAACAGCAAAATAACAACAATCATCTTCCATAGACAAGAGGAAAATCCTCTGACAAAGGAAAAGAATCCATCAAAAGAGGTACCTGCAGAGATTATTATCACTGCTGCCCAAGCCTTTGTACTATTCCTTGAGCGTTTCTACATTTTTCAGACATCCCAAGTTGTCATGCCATACCTTCAGGGAGGTCTATACCATAAGTATTGCCTATTACACCAAAATCTCCAGACACCCTGTGCATGCACAACAGCACTATACTTCCTCATGCCATTGGACTTAAACTGCCCAGGGTTCCCAAGGGGCTCAAGATACACCAAGAGAAGCATCTACATGAAGAAACCTTTCTATGCTAAGGATTCAGCCTCTTTGGCTAGTGGGAATTGTGTACACTGGTTTCTGTGGCCAGTGGCACAAAGTGAAGTGACGTGACCTAGTATTTACGCTCAGATGCTTTTTTCATGCCCTGCAGCACATAACACAAACCTAGAGCACAGCTCAGTAAATGGTGTGTCTGGGTCACTGCTTGCCTTAGTGATACCTTATTACAGTGCAGCTACTTCTGCTCCTGGCTGACAACACCCCATGTCAACAGGAACCCTTTTACCCTGGTGTTGGTACAGCCATAAGCAGGGTATTGCACCACCACAATGACTCTGCAGTAGAGCTGCAGAGGTAACATGTTGGTATAGTCAAGTCCTTTGACTACTGCAAAGTTAATCTATGCCGTTGAGGCACTGACAGCAGCTCTATTAGCTGTTCAGCATGTTACTGTGGAGAAGCTGACACATGGTAAATTCCCCAGTGCTCAAATCCTTACAAGGACATGTTTAATACACAGCATATCATGTGTTGTAGGAGGCTGTTCAACAGCCATCCATCTTTCTTCACTTGTGCTGTTGTGACTTCCCTTTGAAGTGTTAAGAAACACTTTTCAAATATCCTCCATCACTTTGTCAATACAGATCACTACAGATCATTAATATCTCCATACAAAGACCTTTTGTCTATTAAAAAAGAATCCTTCAAATATACAGAATCCAACTCTTCACATTAAGTCATGCTTGAAGATGACACAGAGATGAGGGGCTTCCTATAGTTTTAGACTCAGAAGACAGATGAAAGTTCAATCACAGACACTGAATCTTTTTGACATTTAAACGTTTCCACTCCAGAACACATGACAATCCTTCAAACAACCATGTTGTTCTGTTTTCACAAGGACACCAATTAGCCTGTGTTGTTTAGATTGGTAATACTTGCAATGTATAAACTTTCTAAGCACATGGCAAGTGAAAACAAATAACCTCCACCAGACATGCATTTTCAATGTCGAAATGGTGAAGGAAAATCAAGTGGTATTTCTGTAACAGACTGCCTCTAAACTTTGTTCCTAGAAGCTGGAGAAACATTCAAAGGTAGAAGCAGAAATTTACATGCTGACCCCAAAAGAGTTCTGTAGTGGGTACTTTCTGCCAATGAGTAGTGTTGTTATAGCTATGATGAAAATAGAGAGATGAGGTTTCTAAACAATAATCTTTTCCTGGATCAGCTGTTACAGCTAAAAAAAGCAAGCTTTAGGCACACAGTTTTCTAAATTCTGTCCATAAGAAGGGCACCTTTCCTTGCACAGCCTTGATGCCAACCTTTGTCCCTCTCCAATCACCAGATTGACAGTTTTCTCTTGCTTTTCTCTATTCTACCAACTGCCCAAGCACTCCTCGAGGGGGTGGCCTAGAAGTTCAGGAAGCCTGGCCTTCTAGAATCTGAACTTCCAATTCCCTTTTGTCACAAGCTGCTTGTAAGACTTTAGGAAAGCCACATAACATCTCTAAACTAATTTTCCCATTACCTATAAAGCAGGCTAAGTGGGCTAAGTGCCCTCTTACCCCTGCTGGGTAAAGGGCATAGCAAGGCAGAGGTGCAGAAAAGCAAATACACCATCCTGCAGTGGTGGAAGCAGCACAACTGGGGATGGGGCTCCTCTCACATACACTGGGAGCTCTGAAATGGTATACCTGGACTGCTCGGGGCTTCCAGGCCACAACATGAATTGTCTCAGCTACCTGCAGTACTATTCGCTTAAGATGCAAATACCACACCAGGCTGCTGAGGGAGCCAGAGGAGAGGAGCAGAAAATATGCCTGGAGATGAAGTAAGTTGCAATCCTTATGTTTTTACATGATTTTCTCTCACCCCCAATGTATCATCTTACTGCTCTGGAACTCACTTGGTTGTTTTAAATGCATTGCTACACCAATATGTAAGCATACATCTCCTTCCTACATCACATTATAGCCAAAGAAAGCATTTCCTTTTACATTGGGCAGAATAATCTAATTCTTTATGAAAAGAGCAGCATCACCAGATTTTAAGGAAGTAGATATATCAGAAATTTCTATGAAAAGGGAGCTAAAGAGTTGGACAGCCACTGAATAACCAAGGAGTCTGATAGCCACAAGTAATCTATACAGTTAATTTTTAAACAGCACTTTTTCTGAGCACAAGATACTTGTCTCATTTTAGAAACTGTAAACGCACTGTGCTACAAAACTGTTTCAAAGACAGATGCAGAGAGCTGTTTGTTCAGCATTCTTAATCCAAACAAACAGTTGCATACTCTTACCTACAGCATAAGTCTCTCATCTTAAGGCTCTGGCCAAGAAAAATATTTTCCTAGCTAGTTTGTTAGGAAAATGTTTGAATAAAAGAAGCAACATAAATAACTTATGTAAAAACTTCAACCTCTAATCAGCTGAGCTTTAATAAGGTTTGAGATAACAGCACATGCATTTTGCCAAGAGTATAAAATAATCGTAAAATATTATAATTGATGCGCTGTTCTGGTTTATTACATCTCACAAACTAAATAGTTGAATATATGGAAGAAAACATTTTGGACCTTGTTTTAACATATTGTGATAATTAATAGCCATTTTTTTGATTTGGGGAATTTCAGTGAGGGGTTTTGTTGGTTGGGAGGGAATTTATTATTTTTACAGCCTGTACAAATTTGGCCAAAGACTCGAATCTCTCTGAAATTAAATGAAACTATGACACAAAGATTTGGCCCATAGAGTTTGAAAGATGTGGAGAGAGCAAAGCTTCATTCCTGCTCAAGTTAAAACCTCAAAATAGAGGGAAGGAAAAAAAAAAGCCCCAAACTGCAAATAAACCCTTGACAATAAGTTACACCAAGTTGTTTTCTTTTTGGAAGGTAGTGAGCTGCAAATAATTGCTAATAAAAGGTTCGCTGTGTTTGGTGAATACAAATCTTTATTTAGTGGCTGCAGAGCAAGTCTTTTTCTTGCTCTCTTGACAGTTTAACTACACGCCAACAATATTTGCTTAAAGTCTTTGGCTCCATTAATCTCAAACCCTGCTACACCGATTGCCAAAGCTGATGACAAACCCCAGTTAGCATGGATCATCTACTTGCCCATGACAGTATTTTTCCCATGACATTAAAAGGATGTTTTTTTCCCCCCAAAGAGGGCAAGAGTCTACCGATTCTCAAGAAGGTTTGAAAGGATAAGTCTATGGCTTAAGGTGACTGATAGAGGTAGCTGGGGACTACATGGAAACAAGGAGGAGGAAGAATACCCTTGCACTCTAATTGGCTTTTTTGTTTGCTCACAGTTGCTTCTAATATGGACAGATCTCCATAAGAAAACACAAAATTAGCACCTGTTAGGACAACTTAACCTTCAGGGAGAAAAGCAAACATCCTTGGGTTGTCAAGATTTTGAAACAAAGGTTACAAAGGAGATGATTTTTTTTCCCTGAATTGTTTTAACCCTTTCTTGCAACATGCTGCAGCTCACTAACAGAGGTACAGAACTGATTGTTAGCCACCCTCTCCTGAAATATGGTATGTGAATCAGTGCCGTAAAACATGGGACTAATTAACAATATCATTATACCCTGAGCATCAGGGGGAAAGTCTGTGCATATTAAACATCATCAGTAGAAACAGAGGCATGGTAAGGGAAATAATTGCTTATGCTCTGCCACTCATGACCGGCAGAGGTAAGAAGCAGCATTCACCATTCCCTGTTATGAGTCCTACAACTTATGGAGAACAACCTGAAAGCATCAGTGCTTCAGCTTTTTTGTGGTTACCCTCACTAAAATGGCTGATGGGAAGCAAATGGGGTTGGTTCATTAATGTTTGGGCAGCCAGAGTTGGCATATAGGGACAAAGAATTATAAGAGATACCTTGTCATTCAAAGGAATCCTGCCATTTAAATCCTTCTGCAACCCAGGCAAGCCCTGCTGCAGAGGAGTTTGCTTTCCTTCTTGGTCCTGCCTCTTCAGCCTGGTCTGGAAGGCCTCACTTATCATTAATAGATACTCTCTTACATCCAGTTTGGATTTACGTGTGACTGTAACAGCTTCTGTTGTTCCTGAGCCAACACCAGCCTTCCTCTGAATTCTCTCAGACACTCAGACTCCCATGGGGTTTATTCCACGTCTGAGTTCTCACGAGGTGTGTTGGGAAGTGGGATGCAGGCATAGCAATGCCCTTCCTCCTAGAGAAGCATCAGCTGGAAGATGACTGTTCTCCTCTCCCTAGGGCAGATGGGCTTCATAAAGAAGTGCAATTATGATTTGTGCCCAGTTATTCTGCTGAGTAACACAGAGCTCGGCTACCTCTCCAGACAGTAATAGCATCCAGCAATTACTTCCCACTTTCTTCTTACTCAAGAAAAAACTTCTCAGAGCCAGAAAATTTAAAGCAAACCCAACAATTAAAAATCAGTTCTGTGTCATTTTTTCTGACTTATCAGCAGGTGTTTTGACCAAAACCACTGCTGTCTTGAGGCAGTAACAGTGTCACCTGTTGCAGAACCCTGCTCCCACAGGCAGATGCCAAAATGCTGAAAATGGAGGGAAATACAAGAGGTGTAATGGAAAATCTGAGAAAGAAAACAGAAGTACTTCCAAGTGAAAGCCATCATATTCAGCCACAGCTCTGGACAATGCAAGGAGAGTATGTATTATGTATACCTGGCTAACAATAGCATCATCTCTATTACCCTGCCCATGGCTAGTCCTTACAGATAATGATTTGGTTACGCTAAGGACTTCAGTGGGACTATTCATATGAAAGCATAAAGCCTGCACACAACTCTGTAGGACGGTGACCTCAGCGAGTAAATTGAACTAAAGTGATTGTAAATGAGCTAACATCTTTCACTTAACACTGTCTCCTGTTACTCTCCAACAGAGGTACCAACCTTCCTCTCACTGTAATCTTCCACTTCTCTGTCAAAACCACAAGCATCTCCCAATTTTTCTACACTTTAACCCCAGAGGGGTTCACACTGTAGCTAACAACCACCAAGAGGACCATAATAAAAACTGAGTCTTTGCTCTAATTGCAGATTAAAGGGAACAATCCGCAGTATAAACGTAAAGTAGCTTTCCCGTGTTTTCTTTCTTCCCCCGCCCCCTTTTTGAATAATCGGTATCTGCATGCAAAGGTTCAATGTCACCAAACATGAGGCTTGTGTACAAAAGCACAAGATCCTTGACTAAAGCACAGCATACTTAACGGCTCAAAAGCAATTGTTGTAAAACTTGATGGAATTGTGCCTAGGAATCATATTTTATTGTCATTTGTACAGGGAAGCTTCAGTATTTTCTGGTGTTTTTTTCTTTTTTTTTACCTTGGGGAAGTGAGGGATGTTTAATGAAGAAACTCACTCTCAGGAGTTCATGGCCATATTTACTGTTTTCTCCAGAATGTACATATTTTATATAAAATACAACCCAGGTGTTCAGAAGAGGAACATTTTCCATTTATTCAGGTAAGAATATAGCCCAGGGTCACATAAAAGCTTGTCACTGAAGTTTACACACTGACTGTGGTGCAATAAATAAAGGTCTGGCATTAACATAGCATTGAATGCTTTTGTGCTCTGTACCAGGTCAGACCCAAAATCTTTATAAGATTAAACGTAGGAAGAAGAAGGAAAAAAAAAAAAAAAAAAAAAAAGAAAAGAAAAGAGTACCCTGAGGCCATAATTCCCTGGGATGCAAGAAACCCAGAATTCGCTCCTTATAAAGCACGGATTTAAATTTTTAATCCTCTTCATCCAAGGAAAGGTACTTGATCACATCCCTACCCCTCACGCTACCTCTTCAGTGCGGGCACAGAGCTTTCTTGCCAGCTGGGTAAGTTATACACTTACCTCCTCCTTTTCACCCCTTCCTTTCCAAGGGTCCTTTGGATAGAAACATACAGAGAAAGGGAATAATAAAAGACACACAGTTCCTTAAAACCTTTATGTAGCAGCACTAGAAGGAGGACTCTCTCCCTCCAGTAAATAATTTGGGGAAGGAAGGGAAAGCAGGACCCTGGTAGGGCTTGCTGTTCCCATCCTCCATCACTAACACACAGTGGTCATGCAGTGATGGGCAGCATCGGAGTAGTAGGTTTCACTGCTGTAACAAGCCTGATGCTCACCCAGGGATGCCCTTCATCCTTTGCCAGCACACCACCAGCTGAGGAGACACGGTCTTGGCCACCACATCAGTGCAGGCACAGCTTTCCCAGCAGGGAGGACATTCCTATCCCACTGGTACAGGGGAGGGTCAGCATCTGGTGTTGCACCACACACAAAACATGCCTGTTTGGGTAACGTTCTCCAACCAACCATCAAGGAAACACCTCCATAACCTGGGACACATGCATTGCCCTGCCTGAGGCATAAACAAGGGTGAAGGGACAGGTGGCTGAAGCTCTGTGGGCCAACGGGAAAAGGAGTCCCAGGAAAGCAAAGTTTTGGTTTCCAGATGGAGTTGATCACATCTGGGGAGGCAGCACCTCTCGGCAGAGGGCCTTTTCCTCTGAGTCAAAGTGTGACGGAAGTGACACCCCGAAAAGCACACTGCACTCATCTTCTTGCCTCTGCTGAATATGCTCAAAAGCATATGGCACGTCCGCAAACAGCAGTTTTAAATAGGGTTGGGGTTTTTTTTCAAGGCTGGGATCCTTCTCTGGACACCAGCTGTTTATGCATATCAGGGTTTAAAACACTATTTCTGGCATTGGGAGCAAAAACAAAGTATGTGTTTCTTTGTCTTAGATGGAAGAACACATACACACAGGTGACCAGCTAAAGTAAACAAATGAAAATATCTAAAGTGAAACATGTGACTAGAAAGCATTTCTATCTGCCAAGCCATGGTCGCAATCTGAGGCTGCCACATCTCCAGGTTGTCCCTTATCCACACCTTTTTCGTCCCTTGAAAGATGACATGGACATCACATCAGAAATTTCAGAACATCTTTCAGCTTGAGGAGGTAAGTGAATTTGTTTCCTCTCCAGTGCATAAACCCCAATCAATATGATCTGTGTGCATATATTCCATGCACCATAAATCCTACATAGCTGGTACCTGTCAAATGTGCTTTACACATGGGCATTTCTGTATAGGATTTTCTGCACAGAGAAAAGCCTTAGTAATCACTAAGTCACAATCACACAGCTGGAAGGCATCTAAAAACATCCAGTCCCCTTCTACAGCCATGTTCCTGTCTTCTCCCCCTCCCCACACCCAAGCCCTTTCATGGTTAGATTGGGAAAAAAAAATCATACCAAAACTTCCTCCAGCTTTTAAAATGAGAAAATAGAAATAGTTCTAAATTTCTGTGGGAATAGTGCTTCCCCATGTACTACATTCAAGTTGCTCTCACCTCCTTTCAGTCCCCCATGGCCTCTCCCCAAGTGGCAAATAACTCTCCAGCCTGCGAGGGCTCCAGCTGCAAGACATGGAGTGAGCATGTGCATATGTACACACATATACACACATTTTTATATATGTGTGCACATTCATAAATATATTAAAACCCCCAAGACTTTGGGGAGAAGGAGGAAGAGGGAAATCCCTCCTTTCATCTGCATCTAAATGGGAAGACCTGGTTTGCACTGGAAGTGAGATTTCAGAAACGTAAGGAATGAATGGCCTGCTTTGTCTCCACAGCTTTGATATATCAGTTCCTTCAGTGACAGACTTGTTAATCTTTCCAATGTTGCTTTTTCAAAAAAGACAAACACAGTGGATAAATGCGAAGGGCCAACCACATCCCCTCCCATAGGAAGTCTCGCCACATGGGCAATTCTTCCAAGTAAAGAAAACAGCCCACTTTATTTACAGGGTAAATCATTTTGACTTATCTTGCAGGGGTTTGCTCATAGCAAACTGACAGTTTCCCCCTGTTGCACAGTAAATGGCTGACGGGGAAAATGTTTTCCTTCCCACCATGTAGAAACAACCAGCCAGAAGGGAGGAGGGGTCGAGGACTTCATTTTTCTAATACTCCATTAATGTTCTCCTCGCTGACAATCACTGCAAAGGCCTGAACTCACCACTCCAGGCAGCTCAAGCAAGAAACCTGAATCTCTACAGGGATTTTTAGCTAAGTACATTGACTCAAGTTAGAACTTTTGGTCTTAAAGGGTAAGGCAACCATTAAAACAATTTTCAAGTAAGTGCCATTACTGTAGGAAAAAAAAAACTCACAACCTAAAGTTTCTTCTTTTTTAATCCTTTCTCCCAAAGGAAAGTTACATCTTTGTTATCTAAAAATCGCAGGACAACAGGGGTAGAAACTTTTAAAACATGTAATATTCCCAAGCTGGCTGTTAATTTCTTTTTCTTCCACATACATTTTTTCCATTATGATCCACTGATCGGGAATTTTTTTAATGTACAGCCTAAATACAAAACCAAATCTGAATATAATGCAAATTGTTGTTTTCTTGCAGATCAAAGTTTGCAGCTCAGGGATGTGATTAGGCCTAATCTTTCTTCTCTGGATGTCTGTGCAACCTCAAGACACCACCTTGAAGAAGTCATCCCACCCTTCCAGCTCTGATCTATGCTGCAGCAGTAGCTGCCCTCACTTTTTCAGTCCAACCAACTCTACAAGAACATTTTCCTTGGGCCACCTCATACAGTAAAACACCAGTGTTAAAAAGACTGAAAATCTGCAGGGACATTTGGATTTCTTGTGGCATCAGGTGAACACCAGAGGCAGCTCCAAGAGACAATAAAAACAGATCAGGGAGCTTATTTGCAGAAGGTGTGCTCATCACAAGAGGGAAGAACGGGATGAGTTATGCAGCTCAGAGCAATCTTAGGTAGGTCTGCTTTGGGACTGAAAGAGGAGAGCATTTCTCCCACCACACTTGCACAAAATTTTTTAATGACCGTATTTAGCTACATTGGGATGAACTACAAGTGCAAAAGTCAGTCTTGCCAATTTCAAAAGGGACTGCAACAGGATGCAAGAATATGCTGAAGTGTTTTTCACAACAGAAAACTAAATAAACCATCTAAGATGCCAGTCATCCCTCAACATAGAGAAATACATGCAAAAGAAGAGCAAGAGCAACATTTTGCACCCCTAATACAGCAGGTTAAGAGGTGTGCAGGTTCCACATCCCCCATAATATCTTATTTAGGAGAGACATCAATCAGGGCTAGACCTCAGGCAAAATCCATGTAATTGCAATGATTTATACCTTTTGACACTCTGGCCTGCTGACACTGGGAAGACAACGTGCATTGGAGTGTGCTGCAAATATCCACTAACACATTTTTCTGTGTTTTGGGGGTTAGAAATATGAAAACATATGTTCTGATTTATAAACTGCAGGTCAAACATGCAGGTGTTAATGGCTTTTTCCCTGAGATTTTCAACTCCAGCCAGACCTGTGTATGAACAACCAATTAAGAAATAGAAAATAGCACAGCATAATGGTGTTCCCATCATCTCATAGTAACAAAATAGCACAGCAAAATTAGAAACACAGACCTTTCCACCAGAACTCAACCTCCAGGTAAGAAAACAACTTGAGATCCTTCATGAATCCAACAAATGCTTCTGCTTTGACCTTAAGTGGTGTGATTTACAGTAATAATAAATATTTTAAAGACCTTTCCAATTTAAATGACTGAAAGTTGAAAGTTTTCACTAGTACAGTCAGTTGAATGATTAAAAGTAACTATAACCCTACAGGTACTAATGAAGGCTGCACAAAGGTTCAGATTGCCTAATAGGTACATTTTTCCTTGCTTTTTGGGTTGGTTTTTTTCCCCCCCTCTTTTGTTCTAATATTCCCTTTGGGTCCCATCTGCACAGGTGAGTTTATGGTGTTGAGGATTATTCTGAAATATAGGCTCTATCTACACTGGGCTAAAAGCCCAGGCAGGCAAAGACAGGCTGATCACAGGATCTGGTACACTTTGGCTGTCCCATGCCTGGTCACAAGCACCATGCTGGCCAAGGATGGTGAGAGTTAGGACATCCCCACTGCTTACTCAACCACTCTATAAGCAAAAGGGGCATGACAAGAGAAAGTCCTTCCAGGGCAAGGATTCATCCCTTGATTTTCATCTGTGGTCCACAGAACACAACAGCAACCATTGTAGGTGCTTTCTTAACCATGGCCAGAAAGAGACAGTGCCCACTGACAGCTCAATCTCTCCATTCTCTTGGGGGAAGATACAGCCATTGCAAAGATGCAAAAGAATCATAGAATCATGGATACGTTTCCTGGAAAGGGTATCTGGAAGTTGCCTGGCCCCACCTCTCCCTTGCAGCAGGAATATTGCCAACACCAGACCAGGCTGACCACTGAGTCTTGAAAGCCTTTCCTGGGTACCTGCTTCAGCACCACACCCCTCCCTGAGAAAAGTATGTTGTCTTACTGTGCAGGATTGGTAAGAAAACACCAATGCATCCAGATGTGCAAAGTACAGATGGGCATTTGAAGATTAGCCTAATTTTTCATTTCAACAGGTGGCTCATATTACACACACAACTCTGATACTTTTTAGTGTTGTGGTATTTTTATAAGGCTGGTTAGTCTTTCTCACAGCCTGAGAAACACTGCCCAAAGCTGTCTGAAAAAAAAAAAAAGTCCATACACCATTTTTCCTGCTTTAAAGAGTATTTTCCCACCAGGTAACATAACTTATAATTAAGCCAAAGATTTGTGAAGATGACAAGTCAATATTTCCTTGAGACCACAGAATTGTTGAAAATTATTGTTTTAATGGGGATTCAAAGTGGGTTTGCATCATTATATCAATATATAAATCAGCCACACATTAAAGAAAAGGAAAATTAACTGGCTACATAATTCCCAGCAAGTCTAGCTTTTCGCAACAGCAACAGGAGACCATCATTTTCAATCCCTGGAAAACATGATATATATGGTAGAAGCTACAACCAAAAGAAATCTAAAGAACATCCTTTAAAAACATTCCAAACATCTTTCCTTTTCATGCCATGAGAGATGATTTTTTTTCTATTTCTTATGAGCCACTCTGCTGTTTTGCTTATAATTCCTCAGAGACTAGTGACCTCATGAAGAAAAATAACCAGGACAGAATTAGCCCTTATTTATATATTAATACTTTTACCTCCAGCAGTGGAAGACACAATTTTGACTTAAAAGTCATAATTTGTGAGTGTTTGGATAGCAGCACCCATGAAAAGTTGTGGTGGCAGGAACTGCTGAGGAAGGCTGAATTGTGGTTGCCAATTGCTTGTATTTATTAACAACTGGATTCGAAAATTAAGAGTACTCCAAAACCGATGAAAGCCAGGAAGATCCTTTGTATTCTCTGGATTTTATATCAAACCTTAAACATAGAGTCATAGCACAGTAGGGGTCACTTGACAGGGAATGCAAGACAGTAAATCTCTTCCAACGTAAGCATTAGCTAATGGGACAGTGCTACAGAATTTGGGGGGAAGAGGATGACAGAATCCCCCCTTGCCCACCACTGCCAGCCTCCCAGCCAGGGTCTGTTTAGAAGGTGACTGATCCTTGTCCTTACCCTGCCTGGTTAGGGGGCTGGTTCCTCTGCCTCCCTCCCTTCCCAAAACACCCTTTGTGGGGCTCTGAGTGGGAGTCCCCACCCCGAGGGCTGGTGAGGCGGTGAAAAGTGATACGAACCGAATGGCAAAACCAATATTTGGTCAGGCTGAGGGGGGACTATCGATTCTTTTCTCATGATATCCATGTCTCCTGCACTTCCTGCTTCTCCGGGGCACTGGAAACCCAAGTCCCTCCTAGACCAAGGGTGGCCAGGCTTTGACTATGTAACATCTGTACCTCACAAGAAGTTCACGTGTGGTCTCCCGGGCTGACCTTCATCCACTTGAGTGGCAGCAGGGACATGCTGGCATGAGGGCTACTGGGTAAGCCAGGAGGAAGTAGGACAGCAGGAGATGCTAAGAGCAATGACTCTGGGCCAGTGCAGGGTAGCACCACGTGAACAGGCTGCCAGCTGCTCTCTCTGCCCTCTCCCTCACAGCCATGTGGCTACATCAAGGTTTTAGCCTCTAACTTTTCATTCAGACCCTGACCTCTGTTTTCTCAAAGCTTTTGTGCTCTCTCCCTTTCTGTCCTGAAGGTCTTGTGTCCCAGGCAAAGACAGCCATGGGCCCTACAGAACTAGGAGATCCAGGAATGGTTGCCAATCCTTGTATCCAGAAACAGTGCCTGGGCATATCCCAACCCCATGCCTGAAGACCTTCATCCTATGATCAGATTTCCACATGCTATGGGTCAGGATGTGACATAGGGATGAACAGCAGCATTCACCAAAGGTAAATGCAAACACAAACACAGTCAAGACCTAAGGTTGTTCTCATATGAAGAAGCTTTCTCCCAGTTTCTCCATTGCTGAGGGTCTTCTCACAGGTAGCCATGGACAGTACATCACAACAGCCAACACAGGGGACCAAGACAGAAATAAAGCAACACTGCTGTGTCACTAACCACAGTCAGTTTAGCATCTAAAAAAAGTGACAGTTCTTTTCCAGAAATGTTATCATTTAGAGACTATTTTTCCTTTGAGAAAGCTGGGGTCTCCCTAAAACTTACCCTGGATAGAGAAGTTTGCCAAAGCACACACTGAGCTACTTGTGTGTCTCCATTTGTCAAGTTGCAATAGTTTTGAATTACTTTGGAAAACACCCATAGATACCAGGATGAGAAGAGCATGGGAAAGGTTTCCTTCTCTTTCATCAAAATATTTTGCTCTCAGGTTTAAAAGCAATACTGCTCACAGGAGAAAGGCTACTGTTAGCCAAGACTTAGAGAAACCTGCCAGGTGCTTTGAACTCCAGGATGGAGACTGACTAGTGAAGCTTTTGCTTCTTGCCTGGGTAAGAGGCCATTCTTTTTGGCATAAGAATGAGGCAGTGAAACAACTCTCCCTGCATACCTGCCCAACATCCATAAACTCAACCCATGCTGCTGAACAGATGTGCAGACACATCACAATAGCCAACCACCACAGCACAAGTTGTCTGCTCCAGGGGATGTGTAGGAGGGATTCCCAGACCACCAAGTTCACCCACAGTTTGGTCCCACAAGAAATCCAAGTCTCCTCAGTCATCTGCATGTCACATGTGCCGAGTCCTGATCTGACTTGAACTGAGAATACGGAATTTCAGTCTTCCATGCAGTCTAGATACAGGAGGAAACAGCCTGGCTGGAGCTGGCTTTTGCCTCACAAGGTCTACAAAGGCATTCCTAGGTCTTGTGGGCCCCTCTTACTGCTCTGCCCTCAGCCAAAAAGGAATGATGGAGGTAGAAAAAAGCCTTGTTAACTCGCAAGAATTAGCCTTGCTAATGCACAAGAGGAAAGTATGGGAAAGCCAAGGTCATCACATTGGTCAAAACTCTGTATTAAGGCAAACAAATCCAGCAACAAGAGACTCACCCAGGAAAAGAACAATCATGATGTGGTCAGGATTAGGCACATTGCTGAGAGCACCAGGTGGTGGCACTCAGCTGCTGCAGTGCCAGGGACAACAGATAGACACCACCCCACCTCCAAAAGCCTTCCCACAAATGAAATCAGATCAGCAGGCACCTGAAGGAGAGCAGTTCCCATCACTGCTCACAGGAACACTAACCATGGCTGTGAGTGTCCCTTGTGGATTTCATCTGGCAAAAATTGCCTTGCAAGGGTTTGGGAGAGTCTGTAGAGAAAGCACTGAGCCCTCAAGAAGACAAATATACAACCGAGTTGGCTAGGTGATGGCTGCCCTTGCTAAACTTCATGGAAAAACACAACTTGTGCAAACCAAATTCCCTCACTAACCTCTTCCCCTTGTTGAAATATTAAACAAAAATAACTTCTCTTTTTATCTTTGAGCCAGCGGGACAAATTCATCATTAAAGGAACTTCACTGAAGTCAACAAGGATATATCCGAGATGAAGAAATGAATGTGATCTATTACATTTCATGTCCTTATGTTCTAACTAATAACTAAATTGCACAGATGTCTAATGAACAGGAGCAGAGAGCCTGGCCAAAGCAGCTTCCTTTCTTGCCCCCAGCATCACTATCTGTACTTTTATATTGCTTGCTCTTTAAGTAACTTTGAAAAACAGGTATTTTCAGCCAATTTAATCACATAATTTTCTTTCATGAGTATATTGTCAAAATCTTAACATAGAGTTTTCACAGAATATTTGCTACTGATGCAAAAAATAAGTAAACAAATTTTCTATTTGAAGCATTTAAAATCTTACCAATTTCCACCAAAGGAAATTTTTTGGGTGTTTTAAGCACACACATTTGTTAAAATTACTCCAGCCACAGGGTGCCTATTCTGATCCAAGCATCTCTCTGGAAGATGCATGGAATGAAGCAAAACAAAGCTGAGGCTACACAAGGAGATCCAAAACTCCGTGTCTCGGCACACTGACAACTCTTTCCATAGAGCCAGGGCATGCACTCCTTGCCAGGCAGAATTCAGAGAAAGGAAGAGTTGCCGGCAGAGAAGCAGGAAGATGATGAAATATAGAAGCTACCAAAGCCTGTGTTAGGTAGAAGATGCATTTTGTGTCTCGTGTTATATTGCCTGCCAGTCGATTACAGTGCAGCCTGTATAAACACGTCATGCATGCTCTGACAGGGAGCCGGGGTGAAGCAGGGTGTCAGGGTAAAACAGAGGATAATAAAATCACTTTAGATTTATTTCTCTAAATTGGAAACTTCATGCTTACACCTGACTAAATCATCAGCCTGAAACTTTAGCTTGACTCCCACAGAAAAAGTATGAAACCTTATCCCATCTTTGTTTAACAAAGGCCAATCAAGCTCGCCTAATGAATTCTGCAGATGTAGGCGACGGGATGCATTTGGCCATTTTAATTCTGTGGGGCTTCATCAGATCTGTCTCCAACATACCCATCTTACTCTTCAAGCAAGTAAAAAGGTCTTGGCATCTCAAAGCCAGGCTACCCCACAGCAGCCTGCGGGCAGGGCAGACACAACAGCATGTTATCAGGCATTAGTTATGGAATTTATAACCTCTGACAAATATTAAGGAAAGCATCACAGGCGGTTGGTGGCAGGGGCTGGACGATGGCAGCATTCACCCTGCTCCTCCCCAGCTCAGCAGGAGCAGGGCACCTCCACTGCCATCCCACCACCAGTGAGTCCCCTTGCTCGCAAAGTGCAAAAGGACTTTTTTTTTAAAAAAAAAAAAGTCTAGCATAAGGAGCTGGTTAAAAAACAATAAATCAGTGGTGAAATGTGGATAACAACCTTCTCTGTAAAATCAACATGGATTGTGTTCCTGCAGAGAGCTGTCTGACAGCCTGGTTGAAGCCTGACTGCTTGCAGCCAGATTCTTTTTTCCCCCTTTTTTTTTTATTTTACAAGCTGGAGGAGTATCTTGGATCAGGGGGAGGCAAGGAGGTCTCTTCCTTTTGTACGTGGTTCTGCTGTGTTAGAAAATCAATAAGCAAGGTCCTGACCTCAGCATAACTTCAGACATCACTCATAACTCCTTTGAATCTCTTCCCCCACAAAAACACAATTTTCTTTTTAATCGTGCACACCAGAGGGAGTTCTGGCAGGGAGGGAATGTCTTGCCTCAAGATGTGGGCAAAACCCATTTGCACCCATCTATCCTGACAGGTAGAAATCAAATTAGAAGAGGAACGCACCCAGAGAGGACAAGGGGAGCGGGGTTAGCTGAGGTAGAGCACAGCCCAGCAGGAAATGCCAAAAAAGAAACCATATGGAGCGTGGAGGTGCTACGGATTAATATGAGAATTCCCACTTTTTTTTTTTTCCTGGAGGGGAGGGAATAAAAACTAAAATGCACGTTATTTTTCTCCCTTCTTGTTTTAGCACTGGGCTATTTTCTCTTAAATCTCCTCTTCAAAAAATAAAACAAAACAAGATTTGCCACACATTTTCCCTCCAGCCAACTCCTCAGGCTGGCTAAATTGGGTGATTAAAATATAGGAAGGCCTCCAGATTCCCCTCAGGACTGTTTTTAATATCTGTAAAACTGCCACTTTGTCTTGCCAAGGTAAACACCATCGCATGCAGTTCAAAGGTGAGCAAGCCTAAATGTTTCCCTTTGCCTGAAAGGAATCTGCCTTGGGACCCCGCGGGCTGGGCTGGAGGGGGACGTGGCCGAGCCCGGACCATGGCGTGGTGGCCGGAGAGGCATCTGTGTACACAACGCTAACTTCTCCCACACAAATACTAAAAATTTCTCATTAAAAATTATTGCTGTGTCAACATGTGAGGCCGCTCAGCCCCCGATCTGGAAAAGATGTTCTGTTTTTTTCTTGCCTTTGCTGGGAAAGCAGCAGCGACAGTGGCGAGGGAGGGGGGAGAGGGATGGGATGTGAGACCAGAGTCATCTGCTGCTGACTTTGGATCTCTTCTTTCTCCCTTGTCACTCAAGTTGAGATTTCCAACTGTTCCACTTCATCTATTTTAGTTACTTGCTACCCAGATTTTTTTCCCCCCTCTCCTCATTCGTTCCCTATCGCAGAGCTTTATATTTCCCTCACATGGCTGGGCTGGCTGCAGTGCTTGGTGTTACTTTAAATGGAAATGCAATTTTAAGCCATCTCTTTTGTCATAGTGGCTGTAGCGCCTTCAGAGCAAAAGGTTTGCTGTTATCTAGACCCATCTACACAGATGCAGCCATAAATCTGAACGTGCCCTACCCATGCATGATCCATTCCATGGGTGGCCAGGAATTCATAGCAAAACAGCACAAGGACCAAATATGTGATCAGAGCCAGCAAGACAAAATTCCCAAAGCCCCGTCAATTCAGCTCTTAATTCCACCCTGCAACGTTGGGCATTTTGCTCTAACACACCGAAACAAAATTTTAAAAATAGGCTTTGTTATCAAGCGAGGTGAAAGATGGTAAGTTACCTCAGAGAATGAAAATATGGGATGGGGTGGGGAGGGGAGGGCAGAGCGCCAGTTGTGTACTGTAAAGCCAAGCAACCACCCTGTGTGAAGCATCCATCTCAGGGGAGGGCTGAGTGGTGGGCAGGCAGCCAGGATGCCCCAGCCCTCCAAGGGTCTCCTGATGCCCTGCTCTCCAATGCCATGCCATGATGAACACCGGTTTGTGGTGAGACAACATGAAATACAGCGACATGTAATTAACCTGGTGTAATGCTATATATCAATAAGTTAAAAAACCAACAACTTGCTTTGAGGTCAGGCACCCACACACGCAACTCAAACAGTGGAGACCTAATCCAAATTTATTGGAGTTTGTAACAGCTGGACTTATGCCTCTAATACCTTTTAAGTGCCTCTTTTAACAGTGAACTGAGTGTGTCTTTCATTAAGGTGGAGTTGAAAGTATGTTAAGTTCATAAGCATGAAAATAGCCATTTAGATCTCTCAGAGATTAATTCTGCCTTCAGTTTACTCTCACTGAACCTCATTAATGTCTGGGATTTGGTCTTTAGTGTCCTATTTGCATAAGCTCTGTTTATTACAGAGCCTCGATAATGTGAAAGTATTAAAATATTTCTTTCCCAAAATAGAGGCATTAATCTTGGAATCCTCCTAGTGTCCTTAACTTGCCATCAAATCCCACAACAGAAACAAATGTGCTTTCTAATCAGCAATCTTTTCTCGCTTATAGGCCCTGATCCAACAAGCTTTTAAGCAAACAATTTACTTTAAGCAGTGAGTAGTCATACTGGAACCAATGGAACAGCTCGTGTGCTGTGATGGATTGGGGCCATAGAAAATTGCCTTGATGAAAATGTCAATGCTCCCAAGAGCTGGTGAAAATATATTTTTATTATAAACACACAGAGGAACTGTTTTGATCTAACATTATGGGGAACAAGCTTTGAACCGATGCTTTTCCATGGTCAGACCTAAACAGAAACTGAACACCACCAGGTTGGATGACAGTTTAAAAAGGCAGCCCAGAGCCAGATTGATGTTTGTATATAATGAAATTCAGTATTGATGTGATATGGACACTGTCCAGCCTCTACGACTTGTTAGGGTGACGTACAGAAAATGTGGAGAAGATAAAAATCAAAGGAGCACAAGGAAAATATGTCTCAACACTAGGAGGAAACATTGTTCTGAGGAGCTATTTTGCTGCAAATGTTTTGAAGATAACCTACATCCAGATGTAAAACACAGAAGTGATGATGATGTCTAAGCACCATGCACAAGGTATCTATCACGCTTCAGTTTAAGTCAGAAAACCTAAGCTGGGCCATTCCCCACACATGAGTTAATAATTAGAAATGAGTTCTGAGAGCCTTCACCAAACCATCACTTTATCTCTATCCCAATACCTGCCCAGGGGCACCATTTGTCCAGGAGGTGTCAGGCACCACCTCCATCTCACTTGCCTGCAGGGGATTTTGGATAGCACCCATCCATAGGAAGGTACCAACATTTATAAGAATAGATGCTACATGGCAGCACACGGGACTGCCAGATTAAGAAGTGATAACTGAGAGCAACTAAACCCCAGAGACCAGCACAGAGTTAATCCTAGATTCCTGCTGCAGCAGACGAGGAATCTCCCCTGTTCATTTATGAATATCATATGTTCATCTGTTTGCTGGATTGCCATTGTGTTGCCTGCTCTCTGATCACCAAGACTTATTCCCACCAGGAGCTAACTGCACATGGGTCAGAGCGCTGATGGCAGCCCCAGCTGGCCCCATTCACCAGTACCTAATGGACAACACAGGTGTCCCTCCACCCTGGACCACACTTAGCTTGGCAGAAGGGGGTGAGAGGCAGGAATCAAGCCAGAATTAGGAAAGTCATGGCAAATGAAAATGCAGGTCCTAAAAGCATAATAGAGACAGGGAGTATCACTTCTAGGAAGGAGCATGAGCCCTGGCTCAGAGACAGCAGGGATCTGTATAAGCCAGCCATAAACAGCTTAAACTAGCCCAGGTTTTCTGCCTTTTGTTTTGTTTTTTGATTCCATTACCTGCAAAAGGCATATTTGCACTGATAGAGCTTCTGATGTTTTCCATGCAACAACTCTGGGGGACAAAATTAACCAGTTTCTCACAGCACTGCAAGAAAAGCATCACTGCAGAAGAGATCAGAAAAATGGACAGTAGCAGCACAAGCCTTTACTGGGACACTGTGGAGACCAAGAACCCTTTCACAGCTGAGTTAGAATAATTTTTAAAAAAATTAAAGAGGACAAGACAAATTCAATGCCAGACCCATCAGCGACTCTTCACCACACTGTTAAACTTACAGCACAGAGGAAGTGTCAGGGGAAGAATCACTACTCTCATCTTCTTTTTCCCGGTTATCAGCACAGTACAGTGTGTGGTATTTTTGCACCTGGTAGGACAGCAATCCCTGGTGTAGAGGTCATAAGGACAGAATGCATGGCACCAGCACTGTAGTAGGGAAAGAGGGAAGGGGAATTAAGGTAGTAAAATAAGGAGAAGAGGGAACTGTGTCCCCACCAGCACCTCCAAACTGGATGCCTTTGGATATGGAAAATTGCTGGACCAGAGGGGATCAGGCAAAGAGCCAGCAAGGAGCAGGCTACTCACCAGCTTCATCTGCAACAAAGCCACATCCTGACTGCAAATCTTGCAAATCAATTATGCCCACAGGTTGTTGGGTTGCAAAGGCGGGGAAGAAGGAGTTTGTTTTGCTTTTCTTAGTAAACCACAAGACCATTTCCTAGCACATTATCCCAAGAATGACAGGCAGGGCCAGGGCTGCCAGGTGCCCGGGAAGAGGCTGCCAAGTCCCAAGGATCACCATGGCTAATTGGCTCCTCTGAAATGAGCGTGACAGAGAGCCACATTTTCTCACCCACAGGTTTCGAGGTTATATTTAACTGGCTGAGGCAGAATTAAATGTCAGCTTGGCTAGAAGGCGAAAAAACAAAACAAAACAAACAACAACAAACAACGTGAGAACTTGTCATTAAACTGGGGGGAGAGTCAGTGCTAAGTGCACTGTGGACGATGCCCACACAGAGGTCTGGCAGACACAGACAGCCCTGATGGCAAGAAGGAAACAAGGGATTCATACCTTTAAAAACACATAGTTTAAATTCAGTTGTTTTTTTTTTGATTTGCAAGCAGCACAGGGGACTGGGGAGAGGGGAGGTAGATGGTGGGGACCTTCTTCCCTTCTGATTTCTCTGCTGGGTATTTCCACCCCTCAGTTTGATTGCAGACAGATTTCCACATTCAGCAACACTGATGGCACAAACTTCCAGCAAAAAGAGGATGGAGTGGTGAAAAGAGACAGGGACAGAAAACTCCTCAAACACATCTGGAGCCACTGGAGGAAGTTCAAGTCAGCTGGAACACAGTCCCTTTGGGGGTGATGAAAGAGGGTGGAGGAGGAAGAGGAAGGAGCAATGCGTCTCCCACACACAGCACCCGCTCCAAAACAGCCAGCAGGGCTTCTCACAGCAACACACACAGTCACTGGCATGGATAGGACAGTTCCAGGCTTCTATCCTCTTGCTCCCTAAACCACGAGTTCAGGCTTTCTTGTATCATGGTACCAGGCAGAGTAAAAACAACACGCTATCCCCACAACCTGCAGTCTGTTTTCACCCCTTTTCTTCCTGCCTCCAGGTATGCAGGGGCAGAAACAGCCCTTGTCACAACCCTCAACAGCACCCTCTGGGGAAGGGCAGTGCCAGCATCTCAGTCTTCAAAGTCCATATTGGGCTGTTTGAGAACTCAGCAGCCCCACTCAGATACAGCAAAGGGGATATTTGTCCTTTGCCAAAAAAAGATGATGCAGGATGTGCAAAAAGGCAGGGCTTATCCAAGCCTGCTTTGATTGCTTCTGTCTTCTTTTGGTTCAGGGACAAGAAAAGGACTATATTACCATGTTCACCCTGCAAGCCACATAATATGAACCTTTCGCAGGTCAGGTTTATGAAGGCAAGACCAGGACTAAAAATGAAAGAGTCATACACCTTCCAGATCATACTGGGCAACATGAACTTGATCCCACTCCAAAAGCAGCCCCAGCTGTGCACCCTATCCAGAGTTAGAGACTGGAAAAGGAAGATCAGAATCACCAGGAGTAATGAGGGCAGATCTTAAACCATGGGAGACTCACAGCCTCACATGCATTAGTCATTGAGGAAATTTAAGTAGGAGTACAGCTATAGTCCTAATTTTGCGTTACAAGACTTATTCTTTTCTTTCTTCTCCTCCACCACAAACTGTTTCTTATTCCACATAGCATTTTCCTCCTTCCATTCCCCAAGCAAGAAAAAATGTCTAATTCTAGGAAAATAGAGCTACTTCATGAAAGAGAAAGCATCCTTTCTAAACACAAGGTTTCACTTTCCAGTCGGAAGTGTTCTGGACCAAGTTGAGTTTAAAATCATGTTTTTCCAAGTCAAAATGGTCATTGCAAATGAAATAATTTGTTTTGAAGCAGTTTAACCTTGTGAGGAGAATGACAGGATTAAACATTTTGACACTATTGAGTCAAAACATTTTATTCAATGAAAACAGGTTCTTTGGATTTTATCTTAACCAGCGGCCAAAAATTTCAAGAGCCCAACAAAATGTTGACACATCCAAATTTCCCTCAGGCTGGCAGATCTATTTTCTAACTATCCCTTCCTAAATGAAGACAGAAATATTAAGCTTCAGCTCATATTTCTCCAGGCTTATTTTCTTTAGCTCCCATCTTTAAAAACTGGAGACCATAAATAGCCTGGGTTTTTTTCCTCCAGACTGCAACACAGCCTTTTAAACCAAACATTTGCAATCATCACAGCTGTAATAAGTACAACACTTCTTCAAAGGGATTACACTGGACTGTGGTTTTCAGTATTGCCTCGTTGTCTGTTGTGAAATCTCCTCACCATAAATTAATTTGATTCTATTATCTTTCTGATACAATCTGCTTTCTGACAGATCGGTTTTATCTTGGTTCATTCTTGTTTCTTATTGACAGCTCAGAGCACTGTTGAAGAGATGCAAGTTATTAATGTTGACAGGGTTTGTAATGGAATATCTTTTATCCAGCAACATATCCTTTGTAATGTTTTTATTCCCCCTTCTCTGGCTACTTTAAGAGGCTAAACAGAAAAATCAAATAAGGCATACAGCTTGACTTTCCTGGAACCCTTTTCAGTTCTTTTGGAAC
Source organism: Campylorhamphus procurvoides (assembly GCA_013396655.1). NCBI lineage: Eukaryota > Metazoa > Chordata > Aves > Passeriformes > Dendrocolaptidae > Campylorhamphus > Campylorhamphus procurvoides. Next base: position 210,843 of record WBMV01003388.1, on the reverse strand, counting down.
TTCTTTCTACATTCACTGAGGATGTTATGGTATAAGGTGTTATTCATATTGGACAAAACTACTAAAACAATAACATACTGAAGGTTAAGTATAGTGCAATCTGGTTGGAAATCCAAGCATTGGATCAAACAACTTAAAAGAAGCTCATATTTTTACAAAATTATGTAAGCCCACAATGCCAACCAACAAGAGAAACAGGGAGGAAAACTGGCAACACAGCTGATGTACTACCCAAGCTTGAGATAATACTTCCCTGTGCACGACTAAATGGGACAGAAAAGAGGCTTAAAGATATTTGACTCACTAAGTTAGAGGTACTTGGCTGGCTTGCTGGAAATTAGACTCCTATCTGCCTTCTGTAGTCCTGATCCCTGAGACAAAAGAAGGGAGCTGAACCTAAACCTCCTCTGTCCTGCTTTACCAACTATCCTCAAAACACCCTTCCATTCCACACATGATTCATTTAGCTTTCAACGCCTATTAAATATTTTCTTGAAAACATTATAACTGTGCAAGGAACACAAGAGAAGAATTAAACTGTCACACCTCTTCCTTTGCACCTTCTCTGCTGGAGCAAATAAATCCCAGGCACCAAAACTCCAGCAGCAGTGACTGCAGTTATACCAGGGACAGCAGATAAAACACCTCTAAATCGGTGTAATTCTCTATTCAGGTTCCCTTGCAAAAGTGTTTTACAGCCACCCTGGGTTCACGCTGCACAAGATACCAGGATTTACAATTGGGATTTAACCAAATCTGTAACCCCTAATGAATGGGAAAACGTTTTGTGTGCAGGGAGCATGACCCCCAGCAGCCTCCTCTTGGTTTCCTATCTCTCTTTTCAAATGAAGTGTCTTGTGCTGATGCTGTCAGAGGTAGCAGAGGGACCAAGTGACCAGGCCTGGCCCAAGCAGTACCATAATAGAGTAGGAGCTATTTCTGCATACAAGAAGCAAAAAAAAAAAAAAAAGCCTGGACAGTTCCCAGGTGTTCACCTTCAGCATGGCAGGAGAGGATCTCACCTACTGGCTCACTCACTCAAATTCACTAGACGAAGGGCTGCCTCAGTCTGATGTGCCTCTATGTTGACATTTACTGACAGAGAGTATTTTCTTTAGATCTGCAGGTTTACTTTGACCAGCGTCCACATTCTTATCTTTCCTTCAAAATGATCAGGCCCTATTTCTTGGTATCTTTAGCAGTAGGCTCTTAGAGCTCAGCCGGCTTGGCTTCCAGTAAAATTAATAGTACCATTCCCCAATTATCCAGAGCCCTTGAGAGCCCCCTGTTATTACTGGAGTGTTTTTCATTAGTTGTGCTGGTTCAAGGCTGTGGGAAGATGGAGATCAGCACAGGAGTCAAACTGTTCTGGACAGAATGAACTAGAAACCCTGTAACACAATTAGAAGTACCCACAGGGTAACATATAACTTTACTGTCAAGCCCTGAAATAACATGGCTAGCTAATGAAATAAAATAAACTTTGTTTTAATTAAAATTAAAAACATTTTATCTCTCTCATTTTAGTCTTAAAACAGGGGTAGTTCAAAAGTCAAAATGGAACAAATGAAAAAAACATTTGCAGGGAGGGAGGCAGGGGTGAGGGTAACATCACTGGGTTTGGAGTGACCTGCACCACAAACTCCTGGCAGGATCTTTGAAAACAGCCTGCAGTAGATATTTGTGAAACAGATTCCTAATGCAGACTTAAACCTAAAGAACCCAGAGATGTTCTCATGGACCTACCCTACCTCTAGATTCCAAATGAGCAGACGATATTCTCCCCCATCCCAGGAAGCAACTCAAGCAGCGAGATGTAAACTGCTCAGGAGCCACATGGACACAAGCGGGACCCAAACACAAAGGATCACAGTCTCTGCCTTGTAGCATCCTGGTCCCTTGTGCCCAGGGACAGCGGGTCTGCTCCCTGCAAGGACTTTCATTCCACTTTGTCTTCACCCATCAGCAGCCACATCCTGGCAGGCAGCACTCATCATTCCTGCCCTCAGCAGGGCAGCCTTTGCTGCTGTCACACCACAATCCTCCAGTGCTGAAGGCAAGCCTGGCATTATGCTGCCTGCTACCACCAGCTGGCTTTTCCAGCTTAGGCTGTGCTGAAGACAGGTGATACGAAGCTGGTGCCTTGTCCCTGTACAGCACCATGGCACACTCTGTGCAGATGCGCACACCAAGAGCGGGCACCCAGAGCAGGTCTGACAGTACACGGCTTTGCTGCTGCAGCCACTATTGAAGGCAAACACTATCCCTACTATTCGCATTTCTCCTGGCCTCTTTCTCTTATAGCTGATTGCTTCTTAACTGTCTCAAAAATCCTTAGCGAGGCACAGAGTTACAGTGCAAGAGTGACACCACTTCTTTCCTCTCACTTGCCATGGTTTTTCAGCACATGAATAAGCCTGCCCTGAGACATCCTAGCTGAAAATGGTGTGTTATAGGAGTCTTATGCACACAAAGAAAGAAAAGGGAGAGCTGGTCAAAATAATAATCAGCTTTCCTCTTTTATACATATATAAACAGACATTTTGGCAAAAGGTATTGGGGCAAAAAATATTCTGTGCCTGCCCAAATTGATGAACAATAGAGGTATGTGGAGAGCTAGACTGTGTGATCAGAGCCTGATGAAAGCCAGAAATTACCCAGGGCAACCAAATCCTCTTGGTTGAAATCCCAGACTTCTGTCAGAAGTTCTCCAACAGATTTTCAACAGTTTCAATGTAACCTTCTTTAAAACCAGTTTGGTATCTAGTCCTGCAGTAAATGAGATTTGAGAAATTTTCTGTTCTCTTCATGCTCTACATACATGTATACAACCATTATATCCACTCTAGACATGGATGAGTACATCCATACAGGATAAGCACCAGTGACATTCCAGAATGAAAAAGTTTATATATGTGTATGTATATAAATTTATCTCTCATCTTTGTCTCTAAAATTCTATGTCACCTCTGGACCACCACATCTGTTAATTGACTCCAATATTCCCTATCCATTCCTGCTTGCATACAGTGAGCAGGGGAAGACAGATCAGAACTAGTCTGGAAGTGTGTTAGAGCAGGGCTGATCTGTTGCTTGGGCTTTTCCTGCTCACAGACTAGTCTCCCCCATCTGTTCCTGAGTCCAGTGGAAGTGCAGGTAAATAATAAACTGTACTACATCGCCATTTCCACTGTTTGTTAAGGGTCAGCTATACTGGAGAGTGCTCTGCGGGGAGCATTAGGTGTTCAAAAGGCAGATAGGTCCTCAGCTCATTCAGAAAATCAGGACCCTTGAAGTCCAAAAGTTTAAGCACTCAATCCCTGATTTCTCAGACCATGGACCTGAAATCACCTGCCCAAGCCCAACAGCTGGCTTACTGCTTTGAAACACATCTACAGTTTCCCAAAGAAACTGGCAGAATCTGTATCTTGTTCAGGTCACCAAATCCAGAGTATGGAAAAAATAAAATCCCATACCAAAGAGGAAGTAACACCCAAAGCCAAGGAACACTAAATCAGCTGAAACAGCCTTCCCTGCTTACTGTGAGAGAGCTCACTTGCTCTGAAAGGGATCCAGTAGATGGGCAGACTTCTTCTATCCAAAATTGAATTCAATTCTTGACCTCAACCATTGAATTCAAGAGCCAAAACCTTCAAGTTGGAGGGAAATCTGTCAGTGACCAGGCAGGAGTGGGGCATGCAGCTGTGGTGAGGACTCTGTGCCAGACTCAGCATTGCAGATCAATTTGCTCTTTCTACAAGATCTAATTGCCAGATGACCTGAGCTACCATGGCAAGCACAAGGCAATGAAGGGTTCTGCTGCAGTGGTCAATGTGGCTGCCACAAACCACAGCATAAGCAGAGCTCTTTAAGGCTCTTTGATGCCGTGGTTACACTGCTTTCTAATTAAAACCAGCTCAAATTTGCCTATATGTGCAGTAATCATATATGGAGACTTGCTTTGTGTAAAGTGTGTACTGTCTATGACAAATATTAGATGTCCATTAAAAGCAAACAGGCTTCCAAAGCCAGAACAGGAAAGATTAAGGGAAGAGGTGTGAAAAGAAAAGAACAGAGGAATAGGAATGAAAGTCTCAGAAGCAAACTCAGGATGTAGAGAAATAAGAAGTGATGTAAAAATAACACAGAAGGTCAATCACCAGTGATACAGTTCACTTTTCAAAACCTGTATATCTGAAAGAATCTGAACTCATTCAATCCAATAAAAGCAACAGTTCTTATTATACACTTACTATAGGGAAGTATTATTTCTGCACTGGCTTACAAATTGTCTCACTCTCTCTTTCTCAAACTCATCACAATCTTAACTAATACAAGTAAATCTCTGCACATGAAATATGAACCACTGGCAACTCTCAAGCTCGCTTTTCATCCCAAGCCTAATGGGCAAAGCACTGTGATTTCATTTCACAAGCTTTTCCAACTGAGCTCAGAGTCGATCATTTGCCAGAGTTTGACTCTTGCAAACAGCCTGCTGGAGCCACTGAACTCATGGGGCCAAATCCATCAATGGTGTAACCCCAGCTAACCTGATATACTTTAGGCCAGAGACTAGTTTGTTCCAAAGCATTAAATATCTCTCAGACCTGTGATCACAGAACACTGTCATAAAACTTAAGAAGTTATGGTATTTTAATCAAAAGTTGTCAAAATATATATATGGCCTTGCCTGTGCTTCACTTGGATGCACATGTGAAGCCATGAAGTCCATTTAGAAGATGGGGAACACCACCAGAGTGCTGCAGCTCCATGATATAGTGAAGGAACACTTCAGCACAGGGGGAACAGGCTTTCAGGTGGAAGCTCTCTTTGCCTCTCCAGTACAAAGTTCTTGCTCCTTCAGCAGTACTACCAGGCTCAGTCACTCAAATACCTGAAGCAAAACCATGTATTTCCCATCTTAAATAGCATTGGCGCTTGGTGCCCTTATCCAGAAATGGGGTTCTTATAGCGTAGGGGAATTAAAAAAACCCCTAAGTCTCAGGGAAAAAACATGCAAAGAGAATATAAAGCTTGCTAGATAGTGGGGTTTCCCTACACCAAAGGGAAATGTAAAGATTCCACATACATTCAGATACATTTGCTGCTGACTGGTTTCAAGCATGGCAAAGATGAGGCATAAACACCTACTGATAGAATTAAAGGCTGCTATAAAGGCTGGAGCAAGTCAGACCTCAAAGCAGCAGGTCCCAGGACTGAAAATTAAGCATGTGATGACACAGAGGAGCTGGGCTTACAGGCATTTTCCCATCCCAAGAATATCTTTTTTTTATCTATTAGAAATTTCTTCCTGCAACAAACATGAAAGACAAACCAAGGCTACAGGAAGAGAGATGTACCAGCCCTTGCCAGCTGTGCAAGGCAGTCTCCACACCAGTCTATGGGCACTGAGGATCATCCATCATGGTGGAAAGTCTCAGACCACTGCTGAGGGAACCAGAGCATATAAACCCTGGAGCATTGCCTTCTGCACTCTATCTACAGAATCACAGAATATGCCAAGTTGGAAGGGACCCCCAAGGATCACCAAGTCCAACTCCTGGCCCTGCACAGGACCATCCCCAAGAGTCCAGGGGCAGAAGGATGTGGTGTTTCAGTCTCACTCAACCCACTCCTGTACTCTTCAGAAAAACCTGAACAGCCCAAACTAAGGCTTACAAGAAAGCCAGATCCCCCACTCCTGCCTACTGGACAGCTTCCTGATTGCTCTGCTCCCAGGGGTGCCTTGGTCCAAATGCTACACCTCTCCCAATCAAGTCTGAAGCCACTCACACGTCCCATTTTCATGTCTCAACCAAAGTGCTGCTGGGACTAGTCACTCCCCACAGAAAACACAGGGAAAAGAGGGATTTTCTGTTGAAAATTTCACTTTTGACAAAAGTTCAATTTCCAAATAGGGGTTAGGGGACAGCAGGAGGGAAATGGGTTGTCAAAAAATTCTTATAGTACTTTGTTTAAGTGCTTTGTTGGATCTGGATGTAAAGAAATAAGAGAAAGGATAAAAAGCATGGACAACACACTACAAAACATATTAGAATCATTTCAACCCTTGGCAAAAGTATTTTGGTTCCCACTGCTATTAATAATATGCCATAAAATGTCAGTAAAAACATTGTACTGTGGCCTGTAAAAATAACATCATCTTATAACAAAATACTTCATTACTGCTTTCTGCTTAACTACCCTAGAACAGTGAGCTACAAGAAAATGGAAATTTCCAGGAAGTGCATTGATTGGAATATAAGAAGGTGTTAGATTCCTCATCAGACAGAAAGGCACTTCTGTTCAGCAAAGATGATTATTAAAATTCAAGTCATGCAGGTTATATTCCAAATCCAACAGGCAAAAACTTTCCATAGTTACTTCAAGAACATTTTCATAATATTAAGATGATACACAGTTAGTTCATTTTAAGCCAATTATGCAGAACAAACAACATTATTTGGGTGGATCTAGGAAAGCAAATAATATTTATTTCCAAAAGAGCTACATGAAGCATTCGTTGACTATTCTGCTAGGTAGCTCTCCAGTTATTCACTTTTCAGTGGAGAGTTGGCAGGAGCTAGCAGTAAGGCAGCTTGACTTGTGGCTAGGTCCCTGTTAAGCTGAATAATGGGACAAGAGAAAAATTAAGTCCAGAATAAAACCAGTACAAGTTAAAAGAAAAAAAAAGGGCAGAAGCCTTAAATTGTGTTGGTGTTTCCACTTCAGATGATTTCAGTCAAAAGAGCAATGTTAACTCTATCATATACCCTGTTTGTTCTACTGCTAATGAAAGTAAAACAAGAAGAGAGGAGGGACAGAAACCATCTCACATCCTTCAGACTCTGCGACACCAAAACCACCTCTGGATGCAAGCTTGAACTGTCCTGGAGAGGCTCTGCCTAGAGGGGCATCTCACAGGATGCATCCTCCCAGAAAAACCTGCAGAGGTGGATGGAAGCACCCAGGAGGTTGCAGAGAGGATGAAGGCACATGTATGCCCTAGGGAGCAGAGCCAGGACAGGCCTGGAGAACTGCAGGTCCAGGGGCTCAGCAGTTCCCTGCCAGCACCTGCTCAGGGATGCCCACTGGCAGAAAGGGAATAAGCACAGCAGGTCCTTCTCAGCTAACAGACTGCAGGTTGTATGCCACGAGCACCAACGGGACAACAAACAGGAGAAACAAATATTGAACTTATTTTGGGCAGTGATTCAACTTATCCTCAACTTTGGCACACCTGAGCTACTAATTATTCTTATTTCTCCCTGGCTGTTTCACCTGAATTCCTAATTCTGTTCTTGAAACACGAGAAGATAAAAAAGCCACAGTAACTGAAATGCACATTTTACAAAGCTCTGCTGAAGTTGGCAGTGGGCTCTGGATGCCCTCAGGGAGCTCAAAATTTAGGGCCTGACTCAATTCCTACTGGAGCTTTTCCATTCATTCAGCAGAGCAGAGGAATCAGGATTGTCAATAAGAGGACAGGCAGAGGAGGGCAACTGCCCAGGAAGGAGGAGAGCCAGGATGCCTGGGTTGCTTTCCCATCTCTGCCCCAAAACTCATAGCCCAACAGCCCCTGCACCTCCCCATGGCTGTTCCCCCTTCACCTCATCTTTGCAGACAGCATTTGGCTATTTTAGCTGCTGCAGCTCTGCCCAAAATTCACCCTTTTCAAAACAGTTTCTTTCCCCATAATTCATGAGCTCACAGACCAGAGGTGAAGCCTGGGAAAGTCCAGCCCAGAAGGGAACATTTTGGATAGGCATGAATATGTAAAAGCAGGGTGTGGAGACTGCACGGGATTTGCCAAACCCAGGCTGCCGGGGTGCTAGAAAAACCTCTTCACTTCTCTGGGATACTTGAGCAGGGCAGGGAGGTGGGAGGCACCTAAGCATTAACAGCTTGTGCTTCGGGACTGGGGCCTCCACCGAGGTCAAAGACGCTCTACATTCCTGGAACATCCCCAGTGCCTGGCCTCCCTTGAAACCTGGGAACATAGCCACCCTTGCCCCACCTTCCCCCGCTGTGCCAGGCCCAGACCGGCCACCACCCAGATTTGGGGCCACCAGTTCTCATTTTTTAAGTAAAAAGGGGGAAAGGGAAGAGGAGAGGATCCGAGACATGGAGGGGTCAAGTGCCTTCGCCAAGGCTAAATGGCACATCAGTGGTGGAGCTGGCATTTGAGCACAGGAGCGCCTGTTTTCTACACCAGTGCTGAAATATCCAGACCACCCTGCTGCCTATGAGACCACACCGCCTCTGTGAAATGTGTGGAAATTCACAGGCATTTTCCCTGATTTTTACAGGGATTTTTTTTTGTTGTTGTTCCACACTTGGCTTACAGCTGTTTGCCAAAATCAAATTGCTGAGGTGTTTCTGTCTCTTTAAAACTTCACGAACAGACACTTGGACAAAAACCATCCGTGAATCACAGCTGCAGTAGTGGGATTCAATTTAGCCATGGCAGGCTGAAAACAAGAAACCCAAACCAAGATCCAGCCCAGTCCCTCTGCCACCACAGGCTGCCCACAGCAACACAACCCTCCTAGCATCACCCACAACTCCTTCACTTGCTGTGAAAGGTGCTGGTATCTAGGGAACCAGATTGCTCTTTGATTCTTCCCAACAAATAAACCAGCATTTTCTGCAATAACTGCTTTACTCCTTACTTCCAAAGGAAAATAAATGAGAAAACATTCAGGTGGCCTCCTGTGTCAGTGCTACAAGCTCTGCTGCAGTTTGCCATCCGTATTTCATCAGGATGATGACAATCTGCTCAGTTAAGCATCTGCACATCACTCCTCCCCAGGCCATATTTCCCCAGCTTGTTACTTTGCTGCTCTTCTTGTGAGACATACACAGCCCCAGTGACTAGAAAGTGAGTCAGAAACCCCTCCTGCCCCTTCTCAGCACTCATTCCTGATCCATGTGTTGCAGATGAGACTTCATTCCTGCCAAACAGGCCTGCCCTAGAGGTCCCTGCTAATCCCAGAGCCTTTCCCTGGACCATGCAGCCAAGCCCAGGGCACATCAGGTGTATCAGAGTAAGGGGAAAATATTGAAGGCTTACCCCAGGCAGAAGCAATGGTGCAGGCAAAGCACATGGAGATGGTGTGACCATTTTTTCCTCTTTAAAAAAAAGTAAAACACCAATGCATCTGCAATCAAACCACATTCTACAACTTGCCACCAAGGTTCTGCACAGCAAACAAAAGGTTAAACAAACAAAACCCGAGCAATGCCTCAGGCTTGCCAGATGCAAAAAAAAAAAAAAAAAAGCGCTTTCAGCCAGAAACATTTCTCCTTCCCCAGCTGTAGGTTCATGTTTTTAATGTCAGATTGCAAAAATAATAAAAAGGGGGGGAAGAAGACAAAAAAAAGCAAACATTTAGCTCATAACTGTATGGGAAATGAACTGGAAGCTCACGTTTGTATATACTTTTCCCTAGCGAAGAGAAGCCAGCTGGTATGTGGAAGGTCCTGAAAACCTGTCCTGACATCAGCAGAAGTGTGACCAGCAATACCTCTCCCGTGCTGGCTCATGCGTTTTCTCCTATCTCACTTCATCTCTCACTAAGCTCGAATGAGCCTACACTATTGCAGATTTATCGCCATCTGAAAAACATTAAATATCTCAGGGATTCAAATATTTGCAGACAGCTGAAGAAGTGGCTGTGATGGAACTGTCTCTTTCTGGCATAAAGCTATCAATTTTCCATGAAAGTTGAGGCCTGGATTTTTTTTTGTTTTATTTTTTTACCCCTGGTAAAACACTGTAACAAATGACTTATTCCCCTTTTAGCGAGTGCAAGGGAAGCGAACAGTCATTATTACCAAATGTGTGCACACACAAGTAACTAAGGGAAAATAAATCCCATTTGAAGGTTAATTAACTAAGGCAGGGTCACAGCTTGACAATCTGCCCTCAGCAAAGGGGAAGCACAACATCGGAGGGTCTACGAAGCAGAGCCATAATGAATTGTGACTTGGGGCTTGTCTATACAGGGAAATCACCATGCCGTGAGCTACAAGCTGGATTTATAGTGCTCGCTCCACATTTACAGCATTAGACCCTTTGTGCAGACTAATTAGGAACTAGTTTACCTCATTTACCTTCTGACAAATGTTACTTTACACAGAAGCCCAGAAGAGCAAATTGAGCCCTATCAACTCCTTGGTTTTCACCCTCACTGCTGGCACTGCTCAGTGACTAGCAAGTCCAAGCCAGGGAGCAAGAAAGGGGTCAGGACAGACATGTTCAGCCCCCAGGATGTGAGTGAGAGCTTGGGCTTGAGCTCAACACCCTTCAGTGCCCCCATGCTTGTATACAAATAAACTCTCAACAACGGTCACATCCATCCTCATAAGAAAGCTGAGGGTAAAGCAACAGAGGATCCAGGGTGCATTTGTCATCCCAGCATCTCATTCAATCCAGTCCTCACTCCATCTCTGCTTGAGCCTCTCACAGCCTTGTGTGCCCAATGGATCAGGACTAAGCATAGAAGTTTAGACCAGGAGCCTGCAGGGAGAGCGAGACTCTCAATATGAGACATCAAGGAGCTCTGGTGGACCAGAACAGGGCTGAGACCAACCTAGATTTCTTCCAAGGAAATTTCTAAGGATTGTTGCAGGCATGCTGCAGAGGTGGGCTGTGCTGGGCATCAGCTAGCAGAGGGTGAGAGGGCAGAGCTGACACAGGCAGCACCAGGCCAGTAAAGGTGACAGTATCATGCTCCCACGCACTGATTGACAGATGTCTAAAGTCAAGTCCTTTAGGGTTGCTTCACAGATGCAGGGTCACATATGTGAAGCTAGTCAAGACACCAGGTGCCAAAAGTGCTGGGGAAGGTCAAATATGCCATCACCAGTTAAAAATAAACACACTTCTTTTGGCATTTTGGCCTTTTGAGGCACCATACAGACAGGGATGTTAGCAGATGTCAGGAGGAGGAGGCGTGGGAAGAGCTGTCAGTGAGGGACCTGCTGCCAGACCCTACAGGGACCTCAAAAAATCAGTTCACCTCCCTGTGCTCCTGTTTCCCTGCAATAACAGAAAACAAGTAAGCTCCTCTGGTGGAAAATTTTCCAAGTCTTAAGGGATGTCAGAGCTCTGATAAGAAGTAACTCAAGCCATGGCTTTTTAGGTGAAAAGTATCTGCTTTCACACCTCATTTCCCCCATAGCTGAGAGGATGGACTAGTTTCAGGGGTAACCACAAGGTGCAAAACACACTTTGTCCAACAGGGTCTCCAACACAGTGAAACGACAGCCTGTGGGGGACACACCATATGGTGGGCTAAAAGCTCCCCCTTTTGGGGAGATCCCTTTGGAGACAGCTTCAGCACAGGGAGGTGGTGTCTGGCAGACACATTTCCGTGCTGAAACCAGAGATAGGCAGTCATTTCTGCTCTTATCTGTCATCTGCTGTGGCAATAATGAAAGGGGTTCACTATGAACATTTACTCCCACTCCTCCCTGTTGGGGCTTGGAAGTCCACCATCTCCTGTCTGCAGCAACAGTTTTTTATTTGCCACTTTATCTCACTTTTCCTCCTTACAAACTGAGTTTCACAAAACTTCTGAGACAGCTGCTTCACTGAAAAGGAAATGCTTAAAGCCAGCTTGACTACAAGGTGAGCCCTGCTGAAGGCTCAAGTCAGCTGGTGAAAAGACTGTCTTCTCCTCAGTAGTCCAAAACCCAAAGGACGTGGAGATAAAACCATCAGAGAAACTGCTGAAATGAGAAACAGGCACAGAGGCCACCAAAAGACAGAGCTAGTCCCAAGAGGCACCATCTAAGCAAAACCATATGGCAATCTCGGTCAAGCCATCAGGAGATGTATTCCTACCCGGCGCCTGCCAGTGTGCTCTCCAGCGCCTTGTAGCAGTCCCTTTCAGCACTGAACCATCCCAAGTGACTTGCCCAAGGCAGTAACACTGAGCAAGCCATTCAGCTAAGCCTCCCGTGTCTCCTACATGACCCTTTTCCTTTCCATGTCCTCTACCTTGCTTTTGCTTTCCTCCCCTCCACGTTTTTTTTCTTTCCATGCATAAATATTCTTCCATTATGCACTCCTAACTCTCCATCATCTAAGACTCTTTACTTTCACCAGCTGGATATTAGGGAGAATTTCTTCACTGGAAGGGTGGTCAAGGGTAGGACCAGGCTGCCCAGAAAAGTGGCGAAATTTATTGTTCCTGGAATTGTTTAAAAAACACATAGATGTTTAGGTGGCGCTTAGGGACATGGTTTAGTGGTGATCCTGGCAGTGTTATGCTAATGGTTGTATTCTCTGATCTTAAAGGTCTTTTTCAACCTTAATGAGTCTATGGTTCTCAGCCCAAGCACTGAGGAATCAAGCATGTCACAAGCTTTCACAACGTTAATATCACTCTACCAACACTGGCCTCAATTACAAGATGATGTTCTGTCATGGCAATTCAGATGAGCTCTTTCACCAACACAAGAAATTAAAGGGAAGGAAAAACACCAGTGAGGGGGGGAGGGTGTATGTGGGATCTGTGGGTACACAGTTTTATTTCAAGTGGTCTGTTTCAAAGTACAGATTCACATTCATCACTGGATATACAGATTGCATGCCTGTGAAAATATAGATGGCCTCTTCTCTGTGAAAAAACAGCCAAGGGAATAAAATAGGTATAAAGCTACATACTACATACTCTGCAGGCTGGTTCTATGATGTCACAGCCCACCGATGTGTGCATACTGTCATATATTTACCTAATAAAATATAAATAATATTTTATGTAGGAGTCAGTTTACGAGGTAGCGTGTATGTAGAAATGGGAGGACCTGTTCTACAGGAGAGAGGGAGGGTTAAAAGACTTGTGTTGTCGCACTGATTTATAGGCTGATTTAACTAGTGTTTAAATATGATTATTTTGGGAGCTGTGGGTGGTCATTCACAAGGGAATGCCAATATCATCATTTGAAGGGGTTTCATTTATTTCTTGCACTCATGTAATTGTATGAAACCCAAAAACATGAAACTGCAAAAAACTCAAAACATCCGTTTCAGGTACATTCCAGGTACATTTATCCACAGTACCACAAGAAACAGGTAAAAACCTTTACTCCTCAACCTCTCAGGACAAGGCTGAAACATCCATTACACAGACACACACTGGGGAAAGAAGAGGTTTGGTAGACTTCACCACAAGACAGAAAGTGACTTTCACAGATGCCCTCCTGATCATGAGGCTCCTCCTCCTCATACCCTCACCTGCCTCATTTTTATGCTGTGTGCACTCATATAGTATTATTCTTATTTTAAGAACATGAATATATACATCTGAAAACACAAACCATTAAAAAGTAGTTGGCTCGGACTTTTACTGGAACACGTGCACAAATATGTTGTTTGGATATTTTTACGGCCATTAACTTTTCCATATATAACCCAGACCTCCCATTAGGTGTTGTGAACTGGATCGCCTCTTTACTTGCCAAGTTATATTTCAATTAAATTAAAGTCACCTTTGGTCCTAATGAACCCCTGTTGTTTGCCTAATGCCATGATTAATTCCAGCTGCAAGAAATGGTATTAGCCTGGGTGGGTACATGGTTGAAGACTCTGATTCTCCTCCAAGATTTATGGGTGCTAGAGAAGGCTCCATAACTCATGTTGCTGAGTCTATAACTTTTCAGGCAGTAAACAGAAGCCTCTGCCACAATAGGCCTCCACTGGTGGATTCACCCTTAATTTGTTCCTGCAGTAGGAACTTAGCACAATTCTTTGAGCACAGATAAACTCCTTTCTTCTAAAGCTCAGCAGAAAGGGAGGCATCTCAGACCTTGAACAGACAGCTAGGGACAGGCACCCTCACCTGCAGAACAGCACACCCAGGAGGGACTCCCTCCACACCCTCCAGAACTGAAGGGTTCCTTCAGACCACATTACCACACCAGACTTACAGGGCACAAAAGAGAAAAGCAAGCAGGAACCAGATTTTGTTCTGTGGTCTGAGAAGTACTGAGCTCTGCTTCTAGGGCTAAACACTTATTTTGAATCCAGGATTACTTATCCAATGCCTAGTTAACATGGAAGAATAGCACTGGAAGTAGAAACCACAGCCACCAAAAGCCCAGGTCTGTCATATACATGTCTAACCATTAAGATGCTCAGAAGGAAGAGGACAGCTCTCAACAGACTTGAGAGATCATGCTCTGTGCCACTACAGTGATCTTGGATACACCTACAGCACATCTACTGGACCTCCAGGAGATGCAGACACGGGAAACTTAGCTGTGAGCCAAAACCCACCCACAGGATGAGGTCTCAGCACTGCCAAAATAGGGTGGTCTCTGTGCTGTAGCAGAACCCAGACTTCAGCTGCCCCAGCACTTAGGGGCAAAGGCCCATCTGAGTGCAGAACCTCTTTCTGAACAATTTCCTAAGCAGCAAAGGTTTTCATGATCAACAGTCATTGATGAGCTTCTCCATGACTGTATCTAATGCCCTTTGATCCCACTTATGGTTATCATGACATCAAATAGCAGACTCCCATCTCTTCACTACCTCTGGTGTAGCAAAGGTAGGTGCCTGCCAGGGCACAGTGTGGTGCTGGACAAGTTGTGTCAGCTCTGGCCACAAGCTCTAAATTCTGACTGTACCGTGAGATCCCAAAGAGAGCATCATAGTGACCTACATAGCCCTTGACTTCTTTTATTTCACAGGTTTACAGGTGAATTTATTCGTGGCCAGTCCCTTCTCCATTTCCTTCCCTTCCTCTTCTCTGTATTAAGACCACAGAAGTTGCTTGGTATTCAAAAACATGACTAGATTATCAGTCCTTTTATTAGTGCTAGTGGCAATCTGATACCATGTTCCAGCCTGGCCACTTGCTTCACACCTCCCCAGCTAGCATAAACTGTCCTTACTCAGAGTTGCAGAGATTTCCAGAAGAGGGAAGTCAGCAAGTCTGACACCACAAACTCAGAAAATAAAGTGCAGTTTGAACTGGTCAGAGATGGAACAGGATAAGAACAGATAGGATACCTCAGCTACATGAAAATTTCTGCCTTCTCCTCAAAAAAAAAAAAAAGCAAAAACAATAACAACACAAAACCAAAAAACAAACAAACACAACACAAAACCAAAAAACAAAATCATTACAGAGGAAAAAAAGTATGTTCTGTTGCCAAAATCCTGCTTTAGGTTCAAATCTGCGTGAGGTGAGTCCTGTTGTTTACACCCAAGTCAGTCCTTCCCTGACAATCCATTTACACGATCAATTCTTAGGAGAACAATCACATTTAAATCCAAATGTATCAGAAGTAGCTCAGTCTGGATGGACTTTAAGATAGAGATGAGAATAAGGCATATAACTTTCAAAGGGCCAAGGTAGCAGAAACAAATACACATAAATCCAGGGTTCAAAGTTGTCTTACTCCATACAGCAGCTCAGTACAAATCAGTCTAAGTGAACATTATCATATTCAGTTCCCATGACTCTCCTGGCATCCACCTCACCTAGACCAGGACTGCACTTGAGCAAGAGTGAAAAGGCAGAGCCAAACCATGTTACACAACTCCAGAAAGAAATACAGAGGTTCTATATGCTTCAGACAAACCCAAGAATAACCATTACACTGTGGAAAGTATTTGCCATTAAAACATTTTTCATTAAAAGTGGCATTTCTGAGAGTTCTATCCTGCTGAAAAGCAATACCAGCCTCACATCAGAAAGTCTTTAAGAAAAATTTCCATTGCTATAATTAACTTCTCTGTTGAGGCTGTATTGTTCCTCTTTCACAGAAAAATCTCAGCAAAATTTCCATGGTTTAAAGGCAGCCAAAAAGGTGTCCTGTTCCATTTTACAGGAAGAACTTGTGGTCACAAGGCATCTAGCAGAACTTTAAGCTATACACAGGGTGCAGAGCAAACACAAGGTAAACAGCTATTCCTGTGAAAGCGAAGGCAAGCCAAGTGAAAGGCCTAGCTCATTCTGTAAGCCAGCCTTTACACTGGAGCACCTACAAAATCCTGTTGGCCAGCAGTTGCCATGGGATCACAGAAAAGTCAGAAATAATGCAAGATCAGGCTTGTACAGCATGTTCCTTCTCCCAGTACACCTTTTCTTAACGTGAAGAGCCTAGACAATGAAGGCAAAACCTTAGACAAGCAATTTTAAAAGCAAACCGTACACCGCACTGCAGCCAGTTTCTAACCCAGCTTGGCTTCAACACTGTCAGTAATCCAACCATGAGAGACCCTCATACGTGAACTGGTATTAGTCCCAACAGCAATTTTTTCCAGACAGGAACAGCCTTGAATGAGGCCCTGTTATTTCCCTGTTCTCTGGTTTTGTGTTGCTAACACATACAGATTAATAGATCAGCCAGTACAGGAACCTGCCCCACAGGTTACTGTAAAGTCTTACGGTTTGTGTGTCACATTTCAGAGATGTGAAGGGGCAGGCAAGACCCTGCAAAGTAACACCTAGAACAGAACTTAACCCGGTTACCTCTGCACTGAACCTGGTAACTTCCAGACTTCTCTTTGCAAATTCTTCCTCACTACTCAAAAAAATAGAAACATGCTTTAATTCTACTTTGACTATAGGTCTGGTAATCAGGTGCTGTTTTTATTCATACAGCCCCAAAGGAGATTAATAATTACATTTCCTCCTGGTAATGGCAGTCCACATATTGATGAAGTCATATCAAATTTCACCTTTCTGAGATGAAAATACTTAACTTTATTCTCTTAAGTTCATGAACTAACCCTGAAGACACTGGTTGATTTTTCCATCCCCCCTAAAAATATTCTCCCACTTTTTATACCACTTGATCAGTCTTTACTGAACTTAAAAAATAAAGCTCCTGCAAATTTGGTAGAGACAGGCAGAAACAAAGGAGGAAAAGAAAGTCTAGTTTATGTCCATCAAGACAAAGGAAGCAAAACCAGTTCAGCTGTCCCACAAACATAGAAATATGACCAGCTAAACACCAAGAACAGCTCAGAACCAGATGCATCTTGTGCCTGCTGCTGCCCAGAGAATCATTAGGAGACTGAGGAAATGAGACAGCATTTTGGAAAAATAACATGAGAGTGAAGGTTGTAACCATGATTATGTTGGATTCATTGCTCAGAGAAAAACTTGTTTTCCTTTGTTACATCAGAATTTTCTTACATTTCAGGAAAAGGGTCAGAAACAGCCTTGCTGCTTAGGCTGCCTATTTCCAAGATACTCTCTGGAGCTGACATGTCAGAGAGCAAGTCAAGAGATTGTGAAGCAGCTGATCTCACTCCAAGTAGAAGACATCCTGCCTAAGTACAAGTCATCATCTCAAGTCTGGTGCATCATCTTCTGCATCAGACTGGGGCTCAGGCCTCCTCCACCACCCAACCCCCATAATACCTGTCTTAATGTTGCCTTCCTGCATCAAAGCAAAGCAAACCAAACCTGAGTAGTGTCCACTTTTGTGGGTGCTGGCTTCCAGGACCTGAAGCTGATGGTGACAGGTACTGGCATGCGCTTTGTAGAAGCCATGTCCTGCTTTGCTACTCAATCTTGGCCCAGCAAAACTCAGTCAATAAAACATCTTCCCTCTCTCTGCCATGCAAATATCACTGACAATTACAATTAGCACCAGGTCGAACATACCACTCTTTACATTTTAGAGAATGTGGTTTCAGCTGTTGTAGTGAAGCTCTTTGATTGTGCCATTGACTGGTAACAGGCAGCAGGGCATAAAGCAGGGTCAAGAAATGTCTGCAGACTTTTTTCCCCCCTAAGTCAGTGAGGATTTTAGTCTGTATTTTACTTGCTAACTTAAGGAAATGAGATTTGTTAGGATTACTCTCTGTACTAACACAAAACTTGTTTACACATATATAATAAATGCCTGTTTTATATACAGAACATATACATGACTCAGGCTTAAATGATACTCAAAAACTGGACCTAAAGCTGAACACTTATCTTGACTCTTATTTTGTCAAGGAGGCAAGTCACCCAGGAAAACAAAAAAAAAAACCCAAAACCTCAAAAAACACCCCCAGACCCCCCCAGAAAACAACCCCAAAACAAAACCAAAAACACCAAAACAAACAAAAAAGGACAACAAAAAAAAACCCCAAAAACACAACCAACCCAAACAATATCATTCCCAAATTTCTTCCAGGCCTGCTTCAGTCCCCCCAGTACATCTCCATGCCTTACCACATAAAATGCACAATGCCTTGTCCAGAGACTCAGATGACCGAGTGCCAATATTCCAGGAAATCACGGCAGAGCATGAAGTTTACAGGAGGAGTAGATGCATTCCCCAATTTTTAGTAGCTTCAGTTTGAAACTGACTTTCTTGTTATGCCATTAGACACTGCTCTGTCTCAGGACTTTGTTTTGAATACAAGGATCATCCTGTGAAGGCTCCGGCTGGAGCAGCGTGAATAGGCTCATTAGATGAGAACAGCTTCTACTCTACTTGTGGTTTAATCCGTCCAGAAGGAGGAATTCCCAGAAATCCCAGATGCTGCAAACACATACTTCACCAAGAGGAAAAGAAATAATTCCAGTGTGGTTTCAGACAGCCAAAAGACCTTGTTTGTTGAATTGGTATTTGATTACACTCCCAGCTACACATGATCTCCTTCACTGCTCATTTGCCTCCCTGAGGAACACCTGTAGCAAATCATCCACCTATCTTAAAACAGCATGTCTGGGCAAGTAAAACTGAAAAACGAAAGTTCAAAAGCAAGATCACAGGCTATGAAACAATACTTCTGCCACCCTGGATCACACAGACTCTCATATGTGGCTCAGTAGGTTTTTGTTCTTGATGAAGACTCATATTCTGGAGGCAACCTTCTCTTATACCACCAGCCTGCACTACTACATAGGACAGTTTAGCAGACAACAAAAATACATCCAGTTCCTTATCTTCAGAAGGCTTCCAAACACTGTTCCTAAAGGCCAGCATAATGTAACAAACCAAAATAACACTTCTTTGCAGCAAAAAAGATTCCATGTTCCCATCAGATTTTCTCTTTTTTGCAAAACATACATCAAACCAACTTTTCAACCTTCCCTTTGACAATA
Source organism: Campylorhamphus procurvoides (assembly GCA_013396655.1). Taxonomy (NCBI): domain Eukaryota; kingdom Metazoa; phylum Chordata; class Aves; order Passeriformes; family Dendrocolaptidae; genus Campylorhamphus; species Campylorhamphus procurvoides. The sequence goes on along the minus strand of WBMV01003388.1, from coordinate 191,773 downwards.
TAAATCAAAGTAACTGCCATCCATGTCACATCTCAGTCCTCAAACCTAGAAGAGGACCCCTGCTCATTAAACAGGGACAACATTGCCCTAAGCAGCTTCACAAAGAACTTAAGCCAGAAGGAATTTTTGAAACACCAAAGGACAGGTATGAACAGGGTAAATTTGCAATAAGCTCCACACAGGTACAACAAAGCAATAACAACAAATATATGACAACAATTAGCTTCATCTTTAGACTCATCTCCCCAGGAAAAACAAATATTTCTCACCTGTGAGCCCATGGCAGATGGTGACATATGAGGTCAAGAAGACAAGTTGGCTGCATAGCTGATGGAGATTCTTCCTGTGGAAGATGCCTCTGTGTCCTTACCTTACAATCCAAGTGAAGTTTACAGCCAGGCACCACTGTCCTGTTTGACCACCAATCCCAGCTGCTGGCACCCCAGGGAACCTGGGAAGAAGACAAAGCAGAGACCCATCACAAGTAGCCAAAGTGCTCCTCTCCCCCCCAGTGCCATCAGTCACTAACATCTTTCTAAAGCAAATCCTGGTGGGTATGTGGAACATGGGCTGGCCTGGTAATAGAGGCTTAAAAGTTGCAGGAAACATCTCATTGCAAATAGGTAGAAGAATCCAGAGCAGATTCTTCCCTTCCTCCAATGACATCCTAGGTGGAGTCTGCTCCTGGAGATGGAGACTGACACTTAAGTCCAATTACATTAGCTAACACTTTTCACCTGGGATACTCATAACTAAGCCCAAAATGGACTTGCTGGCAGTGCTCACTCCTTGCGGTCATATTGCTGGCACCTGGCCATACCTCTGAGCAATAAGGCAGACAAAAGCACAGAGAAAATTATGGGATGAACTCTTGGAGCACCAATAGGCTCATCTAGAGTTGCAGACCCTTCATTTGCAAATCAGTTCTGGCTGACACCATGGCAACTGGGCCACAAGAGTCTTCCTTCTCCAAGGGAAGAGACAAATTAGCCCCATTCCCATTGCTTATTTTTTCATGCTCAGCACTAAAAGCTTTATCCAGACTACAATTATTTCATCATTGCCTTACAGCACAGGCAGGTTTGGAGGATCACCAGAAAGAAAAGGAATGTCTCTTCAGCACCATCTCTCCCCTGCTATGACTTACAAAATATATACATATCTCAGAGTTTTCAGAAGGTAATGAAAGGACTTCTGAGCATTCAAGATGACTGCAGTTTTAGATCCTCCAGTTAAACTACAGATATTTTGGCAAAGTTGCTTTTGAAAAGTGAAAGGTTCATTCCACCACCATACAACTCTTTCCATCCCAGGCACTTCAAGAAGAAAGAATGTTTGTTCTCTAAAAATTGTTTTTAAAATGTTTTTATCAAAAAGAGTAGGGGAGAATGACTAATTTTTTAATTACTTTTTTCTCCTCTCCCAGCTTTTATCTTTCCCCTACCATTTCAGTACAGAAAAAGAGGAAATGCCAGTTACACACAAAAAAAAGTTCAGCTCATACTTTTTAACTCCACTAAAAATAGATCAAAAAAGTGAGCAAAATTATTTTTCTCCCACAAAACCCCTCACAGTTTAAAAAAAAATAATTAAAAACTCCTTCAATAAACTTCCTGTACTCAGTTTTAACCTGGTGCTTGCTCCAAATAGGACCCCACATTTAAACCCCTTCTAACAGAGGCATAACAAACCAATATTAACCTTGTTTATTGTTGCATGCTAGCTCAAAAATACCAACCTGAGTCATAGCCTCAGAAGAGCTAGATCCAAGGTCGGGATCCCTAATCCCAAAGCCTCCTTTAATTTTACAATCGACAAATCCATCACTGGTGAGTATCACAGAGCTTATTTTCCCAGCAGCAGAGCAAGATTGCCTGCCTAATTGGAGAGCAAGCAGAAGAAAAATCTTGCACGAGGTTTGCTGGCAACTGAATTTCCTTATCTTCCCCTCCAGGCAGGTGCAGGTACACACCTCCAGCCTCCCCCACACTCAGCACCTTCTGCTGCAAGGCTGAGGCTGCTGTAAGCAGAGGGTTTTAAATAGATGTGCCCATGGGCAGGGCTTGTTGTGACTGGGTGAAGCCTATTGTGAAGGGGCAGGGCCTGTTCATGGAGTCATAGAGTCGTCACAGAATCATCAAATCATCATAGAATCATAGAATGTTTTGGGTTGGAAGGGACCTTAGAGATCATCCAGTTCAAATCCCCTAATTGGAATCCATGGCAGCAGAAGCCCAGCCAAGGCTTTGGTAAGTTCTGTATGGTATTTCTGGGGTTTTCCACCCTGAAGAAATCATTTAAAACTGTGCTTTTCTGCATCTGTGCTAAGAAATAGAAGCATCTCTGTGCTGTAATACTTGGAGTAATAATTTCACATTCCAAATAACATTGTTCTTCCCCCTCTGTCCCCAGAAGCAATGATCAGACATGAAGGGTGAAGGACCAAGAGACTTTCAGCTCCCTGAGGCAGTCCTGTATAACCCTGGGAGAACAGACCCAGAATTAAATCTTTTTGGTGTCCTGGCACATGGTAGCTCAGACACCAACAGGGTTTCCAGGCAACTGCTGCATTCTCCTGAGAAAGCAGCACATCCAGCCTGCTTTGCCCCTAGAAATACTCCAGCCAAACCATGCATGAATAGCAAAGGGGTATCTGGGATGTTAAGAGGTTAAATGACACCAAATGGTGGTATAGCTAAAGGTAAATCCTGCTTTCATTACAACGAGGCAAAATGAAAGGTTTTTTATACCAGCAAAAGCAATATCTATTATTAATACATATATAGTCACTTCCCCAGAATGGTGCATAAGGTCACTTTGTTCCACAACTCCCTGGAAAGCATTGTGTCCCTCTGAAAACCAAGTCCAGACTAAGTCAACTAGAACTAAGTATTTCCCTTCTATGCAAATCAGGCTCTAATGAAGGCAAGAACAGCTCAATGTTTCCAAAGAGGAGACTAGACTTGGTGCCTGCCTATGGAGCCATGACCCACATGGAGTGGGAGAGGAGGGTGCAGGCAGCAGGGAGATGGGGTTTAGGGCAGACAGAGAACACCCATGGGTGATCATGGCTTGATCTCCAGCTGCCACTGCAGCACCTTTGCAAGAATCTCTCTGACTTGTGAGCCAGCCCCATTTAATGGGTGTGAGGTCTTCATGGTATTTCAGGCCCCATTTGCTAAGGCACAGCCAGCATCCAAATAGCTTTTTTTACAACCAGGTGCAAATACACTGAGCCCCCCTACACACAGACACAGACTTACTCACCCCACACATTTGCATTGCTTAATGTGGTACATGTGTGCCACTGCTGCATCCGCACGTCCTTCGCCAGCTCACCGAGCCCTGGCTGCACACACGTGATGGCTCAGCTGGGTTCTGATGGATTTTGCAGGAGAAGGTCAGAGGGTTCATTCGAGGATATCCAAACTATTTTAAACATATCACTCCATTCCTTTATGCTACAGTGGCTGCCCCTTTCCATACACAGCACAGCAGATGCGGAGTCAGGAGCTTGAATGCAGCTTTAAGCCATTGCTGCAGATCCATCGGCTTCCCTGGTTTCCCTCAGGTGTCTACCTTGTCGTGTCTCACGTGGCCCCCAGTCTAAGCAAAGGGGAAGGATAAACAGCATAGACAGTCTGGAAATACCTGGTATTCCTCCCCTTTCTGCATGACCGCCATGGGCTTGTCTTCCAGGGTTTCACAGCTCTCCCCGGGCTCCCCTGTTAGTTTCATTGCTCCATGCTTGGCCTCTCCTCCATCCTCCCCATGACTCCTCGCAGTCGGGGGTCACTGAAGCTCGAGCTGCCGAGCCTCCCCAAGACCCCATCCCTCATTCCCAACATATGAGTCACTTCCTCCCCTCAAGCCTCACCTTTCAACTTCCATTTTTCATTTGCTTATGATTTTCTCTCCATTTCTATAGGGGTTTTTGCTCCTATTCAATCGCAGCCCTGTTTGTCCAGGCAGGAGTGCTACTATTGGTTTCAGCAGCAAATTGAGAGGTGTGAAGACATCACTTAAACACACAGAGCTAAATCTTCCCTCCGTGAAACACAGTGCCAGCCCCTGTGGGGATGACCTGACTCGCATCAGCTGAAAATCTAAGCCGAGTTGCTGCGATCACTTGGGGTTTCTTTTCTCTCAAGAAAACAACATCATCAGATGATCAAAAGTTGGTTGGAAATGGAAACAAACCCATCTGACAAGAAAGAAAAAAAGAAAAAGAATCACCGCATTCCCATTTCACATGCTTTGAAACTGGCATGTTTTTTATTATTTTTCATCAGTATTTTGTGTTGAAATTACTGATGTTTTTGGAAACCATGAGAAATACAGCTTTTGGTAGGAAAACGTAGTGCCTGACAAATAAAACAATTACTGACAGGATTTCAAAGAGCATGCTGAAAAATCAAGTCTAATTTAATAAAAAATATGAAAATATAACTAGTGATAATTTAGTTTCATAAAGTTTCATTTTAAAAGAGCTTAAAAAAAAACTTTTTGCATATGAAGAACCATAAAATCGTCACAAAACTATTCAGGTTGAGCTTTGGGGGTTTTGCCATCCTCGGCCCCGGGGAATCAGCAGTAAAGGGACTTCTGAACAGCAGAGTCTTCCTGGAACTTCTGGCTTAATGGGCAAGTCTGGTGGGCAAGTCCCTTATGGCTCTGTCTCATATAAAGCATTGACTCTTATATGATAAAGTAATCCTTATTCTTTTATTAGGTCAACTATGAATGGGAAAGTCCTCTGTGGAAGAAGTGGGTGTTCAACTAAAATGAGCAAAATCATGGCCAGCCTTGGGATTTGTGCATATATAATAAGCTACAGCTATGGTCAGAGCAAAGAAAATTCAGTAGTCACTATGGCCCCTTTCAAAATGTCACTCCTGCTTTCAGCATCCTCCTCCTGGGCTCTTTTCCCTTTGCACACTCAGGTCACTAAGACTGAGTGACAGTGCCATTTCCCCAAGGACTTGCCACCTGAGCACACTCCCTCCTCACTGAGGTGATGGACTTGCCCAGAAAAGGTTCTTCCTACTGGAGTCTCTTCTGAAGGTCCCAGCCTCTCCAAACCTCTCCAGCCAGTTCTCTCTTCCAAGAAGAGAGTGGACAGAGATACCTCAAACAGTTTGTAAAACAGGGGTAGTACATCCACAGTGAGCCCAGGAGACAAAAGCATCCTTCTTAATTTTTGCCACTTCCAGACAGCAAGCTCAGACCCCTTTGAGGGCTTGGCCCTGAGCCTGCCCAAAGCCATGTGCATGGGCTGGGAATTATAGCACATGTAGTACAAGTTCATATGGCCATCAGTCCTTGCCCTTGACCAGAAAACACTGGGCTGTGTTGGGTCTGGAGTTGCTCCTCTGGCTTACTGGCTCATGGACATCCCAGTTTTCTCCTCCTGCCTATTGCACTGACTCCCCAAATGCACTCTCCCAGCACCTTCCATAATGCAAAATTCATCACTTTGCCAGGGTTTGGTAACTGGCCACCTTTGGGCTCTCCCTTGTCCCTACTGGGATGGTGACTGATGCAAACCAGGGAGGGAAGAGTGAACCCTGCTGGGGACAGGGACTGCCCTTCCATGGATGCTACTCTAAATCCCTGGTCACCATCAGCCTATGACAAAGGGGAGTGTGGGTGTGCAGGGAAAAAGGGACAGAGAGGGCTTGGGAGGGTGCTCTGGTGCCTACACTCACCTCAGGAGAGTGTGTATTCCCCATCCCCAACTCAGCAAGCTAGAGATTATTTACTAGGGACAGCTGAGACAGAAGGCAAATGGCATCACACTGAAGCCGAACAAGGCCTGTGACTGTGCACTGTGGGATCCTAAATATTTGGAGAGCAAAGGTCAGGAGAACAGGACACTCCCCAGAGATGCTTTTCTTCCCACCCTGTGGCAGGGACATGGGGCTATGCCTGGAATGACCCTGGACACTAGTCAGAGCCAGCACCTTTATGGGTAAGCCTGAGGTTCAGTGGTACCCACAGACAGGTCCTTGGTCTCCAGGTTTTGACTGCCACCAGGGCCCAGCAGGATTCCTTCCCTGTGCCTGGTGTGTATTTATGACAAAACCCGATGTGGGGCAGCCCAAAGCCAGGAGAAAAGTGCCTACTGGCCACACCACATCTCTGGTGGGGCATGGTAGGATCTGCTGCTGGGTGGCTGATCCTCCTTGCCATATCCCCCATGCCTGCTGACGAGGCCCCCGGCTGTTGCCAAAATAAACACTTGAGCATGACAACGCTGACATTTGCTTTCCACAATCAGGCGCTGGGAGAAGGACAGCCACGTTGTTTTTTGCAGGCTGGTCACAAGGCAGAAGACAAGGTTGGGATCGTGTCCCTCACATGGCCCATCCCTCCTGCCAAACGAGCATCCCCACACTGAGGGGTCACAGCCCTTCCTGATGCCAGTGACAGCAGCAGTCCCACACTTGGATGGTGGCTATTGCTGAGGTTCAGGCAGGGGTAGTGAGCTGGGATTTCACCTGCTGGCCCTTTTCATGCTGGGAGAGGTTAAAAACCCATCTAGAGAGAAGTTAGAGGGGTAGAAAACTTGAACCAAGGGTCCTGCCATGGAAGATGTGCATATAGAGGACCCCAAGACTCACCACACCCCAGCCCACCCATAGGAATGAGCATCTGTCAGACCTCTGATGGAGAAGGGACTATTGGGACACTTCACAGGCAAAAGGGGGAGATTTCAATAAAGACACCCACCTCCAGGTACCTGCTGATGCTTCAAGCTTTCTGATCTGTCCCAATTCCCTATTCTTATCCCATCTCAGGATTTCAGAATCAGGTGAGATCTGCTGACAGAGTGCCGGCATCCCTGGGATTTCCCCTGGAGGGAGGGCTGGAGACAGAGGGGAGTCCCTGTGAATGTGGTGCCAGTCAGTTTTATTCTGGGAGAGGTGCCAAAGCTGAGCACAGCTGCTGAAACAGGGGCTTTCCTCACGAGCAGGCTGCTGTCCCACTGTCCCTGACCTCTGCTGAACACTGTGGGGAAAGTGGGGAGAGATTGCACATCCCTCTCCTGCACTCCAAACCCCCCCTGCATGGGGGAGAAGCATCAACCTCCCCCACTGCAATCACGACCCCAAACTCTCACACTGGAGATGTGTGAGCATTGTTGTCATGTTCACTAATTACACGGATAATTCAGCTCAGTGGAGAATGAAGGGATTTATTTTTCTGGTTATTGCTCCAGCCAGGTTAAGGCATCTGGAAAAAGCTCCCACATTTTCAAGCTGAAGTGAATATTGAAGGACAAGTTGCAGCAGCAAAAGGTCAGGCTATTAAATCACACATCTATAATTAACATTTCCAGTGCGTTATGAAAATGGCCAGGAATCCCAAAGCTGATCAGGGAAACTGAGGCACGGAGCAGCAAAGCAGTATCCCCCAAGTGCACACCAAAGCTCTGCAGCCTCATCCCCAGCACCACCCTGGTCTCCCCTTTGATGAAAACACTGGGCGGAATCCTTGCTGATCCAGCCCCACGTCCTGTCCCTTGGAAAGCAGAAGGCAAAGAAGTTTCCGAGGGTATATACAGGGAACACAGCCCGCGGGTCCTGTGCTAGCGGCGGGCGTGGGTGAATTCCTTAAAGCCGCTGGATGCTTCTCGCAGCTGCAGAACAAATTCAATAACAATACTATGAGCAATGCCTTTTTAATAGGCACGAGGTGAAAAGAACCCAACGAGTCAATATTTGCAGATGAAAACAAAATAAGCCGAGCTGTTAGCACAGAGGAATGCAAGGGAGGCTGGAGGCGGCTGGGGTAATTATTATTTCATCTGCCAGACAGCCGTGGTCTTGCCCGCTGCCTCCTGTCCCCACTGCCCACGCTGCCTGTGCTGGAGGGAGGGCAGGGGGAGGTGGAGATGGGGCAAAAAAGAGCAGATGGTTTGGCTGTGGCAGCACCGGCGTGTGGCTGGGGCTGGCTGAGCACTGCCCTGGCCCAAGTATTTAATGTCAGCGGCTGGAATGTGCTTAACACAACATTTTACAAGGGAACATTAGTCAAGCATCTGCACTGACAGAGCAGGTCAGCGATAAGGAGCCGGTGCATGGGAGCTGCAGGGAGGAGGCTCTTGTTTCAGGCTAAGGAGGGCAAGTCTTGCAGACACAGTACCAAGGCAGGCTGAGGGGGTCAAAATGGGCCAGGCAGCCCTGCTTTTGGTCTAGTTGTCCTGACAAGCATCAGGCAGGGGTGATAGTGCCACACTGACAAGCTGGGTCCCACTTCCCACGCTCCCCCAGATATTGCATGTGCTCTCTGAGAGCCCTCCAAACCTGGGATTTGGAGAAACCTGTCCAAAAGCCATTGCCTGCCACATGCCCTTGTTTGCAGGAGTACCCGAGTTTGGCTGTCCATGGGTGGGAGCCTTTCTGTAACACAACTCAGGCTTTACTCCCTTGCAGCAGGGTCTCCTGAGACAGCTTCCACATGAGCCTGTGTGGTCAGGCCATGGCAAAGAGCATTCACCCCTAATCAGCAGGAGAGAGATGTGCCACAGCCTGAAAATCTCCCAGAAATCAGTTCAGTGAAATATAGTCATCTCTGCCTGTGACCTGTAAACAGCACTTCCCTCCATCTATTCCTGGAGCTATCCCTGTTCATTAGCCTTCTTGGCCCCCAGGCTTAAAAAAATTGCCCAGTGTCATGACTCCTTAATAAGATGTCATCTTCAGCCATGACAAACATGAGCGCTCAGTAAATAATAGCCATGCCATGTAATGTCATGCCTCTACCATCTGTTGTAGCAATGACTGTGCCTCGTTCACCCGCCACCCTCTCCCGGCTGCTCTGTGTGAGCAGCAAGAAGCCAGGCCAGCACTTGGCCATCCAGCCCCTCCAACAGATGCTGAGCTTGGTTCTGGGGTGGGCAGGGCAGCCAGCCCTTCTGCAGGGCAGGCAATGTGCTGGGACACAGGTGGAGGTGTACAATCCAGAGCAGGAGAAGGGGAGCATAGCCCTCAGCACCTGTCCACCCCGGGAGATGCTTCCTCATTTATTTCCCTCTTTCCTCCTTATTCTCATGTCTTTTTCTCATTTTATCTTTCTTTAATTATTATTNCTGTTTCCTGCTGGCCTGTTTGAGCACAGTCTCTGCTTCTTTTTCAAACCTACTTCTACAAAGCTCTCCAAGGATTGCCTAAGGGACAGAGCAAAGCTGAAGGCACTTGAAAAGCTCACCTCAGCACTTTGGAACAGAATTTTCCTTCTCCTCACCTTCTCCCACTAGAAAGCATTAATCCCTTTGTGCCTCAGTTTACCCATTTGCATATCTGGATTAATGACCCAGGGCAAACCTGTTGCCATGGGGTGGGTTTTTCACACTGGTTGCGAACACCGGCCATGGGCACTTAACTCTGCTCCCCCAGAAAACATCTCCTCTCTGAGCTATGAAGAGGAGACAGAGCAGCTGTTGCTCCTCACTGCTCAAGCAGCTCCTGTTTCTCCTCTCCACATCCCATGTCTATTACCCCCTGCACTGGTACAGCCCCTTGCCAGGGCTGGAGGGGCACAGGCATTCGGTGGGAGTTGCAGAGCAGCAGGTAATTGTTGGTAGCTATTAAAAAGAAAAAATTAAAAAAATTTAAAATTGTATGGATTAATGAAAGCTGTTTCTAGCAAGGGGATTTCAAGTATGTAATGCCCTCAGTCTGCAGTGAAGGAGACAGACACTGCCTTTTTAAGATGCCATTTTTGCCCCCTCCCTTTCCTATGAAACTTGGGTTACACTGAGTGGGTAAAGGATAGCAGGACGTGACAGCACTGTTTGCCATGAAAACTAATAGGGCCATGCCTGCTTTCATCAGGAGTGTAACCAGAGCCACGGATAATGTTTTAAAAGGCACAGCAGCTTCAAGTGCAAGCAGGGATTTATTAATGAAATCGAAACCACGCTCAAGGCTTTGCAAGTCTTATTTTAAGAGTCTGAAGGAGAAAGGAGCAGGCTGCCTGGCTGGGCGGCCAGGGAAGCAAGGTGGCCAGAGCTCTGACACCAAGCAGCAGTGACAAGGGCTCACAACACTGCTGGGCTGCTGTTCTTGCTCTGCCACAGGTAACCTTCACAATTCTGGTCATGCCACTCAGCTTCTCTGCACTTCAGCTCTTAGCCTGCACAGGGGGACAAGAATCACTGCCATACAACCTCTCTGCAGAAAGGTAATACCTCTGTACAAATTAGGATCATGCTCCAATGACACTTGCAGTAGTCAAGGGTTCCCACTAGATCCTACAAGTTCTCAGCTATGGGACCTTCTCCCACACTGGCACTGCCACACAACAGGACAGCTGTGCATGACAGGTGGAGACAGGATGAGAAATGGAAAAAAATATCCCAAGCAGTGGTCAGAGCAAGCAAACGGATTCTCAGACTCTGATGGTATTTGGTTCTGCTACAGACACAAAGTTCATCTATATTTGAGGTCCCCGGTTTCTGCTGCCTTGAAAAAACAGTGGCAAAGCAGTGGGCACTGCTGGAAGGCATAATTCCTTGTGTTGGCCAGCTCCTGATGCTACTCACTAGGTTCAAATAACTCCACTGTGCTGATGGATGTCTCACCAGTCCTCAATTAGGCTGCAGGAGGCAGCAAATACAGTCAGGTCCTTCTGATTCAGAAGACAGCTGAGTATGACCTAAAAGTGCATTTGAGGGCTGAGTCTGGTACTAAGAAGAAAGAAGACTGTGCTTCTGAGAGCATGTCTTGGTTTAAGTGCAGCCAACAGCCAAGTATCATGAAGGTGCTTGGTTTGTCCCGCTCACCCCAGTGGCATAGGGAAGAGAATTAAAAAAGGTAAAACCCATGGGCTAAGAACAGTTTAATAATTTAAATGAGTTAAAATATAATATTAATAAATAATAATAAGGGGGATAACAAAAAGAGAGAGAGGACTAAACCCCAAGAAAAACAAGGGATGCACCATACAATGGCTCACCCCCAAGTGACCAATGCCAATCACGCTCACGAGCAGCAATCAGTGGCTCCTGGCCAACTCCTCCCACTTTATATAGTGAGCATGATGATCTGTGGTATGGAATATCTCTTTGGCCACTTTGGGTCAGCTGTCCTGGCCATGCTCCCTCACAGCTTGTCGTGCACCTCCTCACTGACAGAGCATGGGAAACTGCAAAGTCCTTGGCTTCAGGTAAGCACTACTTAGCAACAACTAAAACATCAGTGTGTTATCAATATTATTCTTATACTAAATCCAAAACACAGCACTGTACCAGCTACCAGGAAGAAAATTAACTCTGTCCCAGATGAAATCAGGACACAGCACAACACACGTTTAGGGTCTGCTTCTCTATTCCAAGGACAGTCCAGCTGGTCGGCAGGTGTGAGTTGTGAAGAAAAGATGCTCCTGCATCCATTTGTCTCTTTTTAAAAGAGGGGGAAACCTGTAAAGTAAGCAGGGCTGTTTGGAAAAAGGCTTCCTTAGCCTCAGATGCCCTTGCCATCTGCACTCATAAGAAAACCTTCATAAGGTTCTCATTTCCTCTTTACCTTTTTTATATAGCTCATAATAAGATCCCTAGTTTTAATGGACTGTATGGATCTCACTAGCAGGGAATGGCTCCAGCAGAGAGACTTTAACCCACTGTTTTAACAGAATCAGCAATAGGGCTTGTGGTCCCTTGCTTGACTCCACTGCAGGTGTTGGTAGAAATTCTGCAGCCACCTCCACCAAAGCCCTCCCTAACTGATGGGGATGCTCAGATGTAGATGACCCATGTAAGGTTTGTGGGAATCACAGAATATGCCGAGCTGGAAGGGATCCACAAGGATCATCGAGTCTAGCTCTTAGCCCTGCACAGGACCATCCCCAGGAGTCACACCATGTGCCCAAGATCACTGTCTAAACACTTTTGGAACTGTCAGGCTTGGTGCTGTGACCACTTCCCTGGTGAGCCTGTTCCAGCACCCAACCATCCTCTGGGTGAAGAACCTCTTTCTAATATCCAACCTAAACCTCCCGTGACACAACTTCAGGCCATTCCCTCGGGTTCTGTCACTGGTCACAAAGATCGGTGTCTGCCCCTCCTCTTCTCCTCATGAGGAAGTTGTAGACTGAGGTCTCCTCTCAGTCTCCTCTTCTCCAGGCTGAACAGACCAAGTGACCTTCAGTCGCTTCTCACATGGCTTTCCCTCAAGGCCCTTCACCATCTTGGTTACCCTCTTTTGGACACTCTCCAATGGCTTAAAATCTTTTTTATATTACAATGGCCAAAGCTGCCACAATATTCAAGGTGAGGCCGCTCAAGTGCAGAGCAGAGCAGGACAATTCCCTCCCTCAATGGGCTGGTGATGCTTTGCCTGATGCGCCCCCCAGCCCTCCTGGCTGCCAGGGCACTGCTGACCTATATTCAACTTGCTATTGACCAGGACCCCCAGGTCCCTTTCTGTGGCACTTCTTTCCAATACCTCATTCCCCTGTCTGTGCAAATATCAGGAACTTGGGAACTTGCTCCTCTCCCTCAAATGCTTATAAAGCAGTTCAAGAAAAATTAGCACTTCTTTTCCAGGTTGGAAGGTAGAGGGATCTGGGTTTGTTTGGTCACAGAAGGTTCAGGGAAGGTAATAGAAACAGTGGAGCCACCATCCTCCTGGAAGTGCATGGGAGGCAATGCACACAAGGCACAACAAGGGAAATTCTATCTAGATCTTTGAAAAATAATTCCGAGAGAGACTAGTGACAAGAGAGCTAGAAAACAACATGCAAGGATGACTTCTCTGGGCCAACTCTCTAGAGGAAAAAAAAGAACCTAAAGATATGATCACAGGGGAGCACAAGTGGTCGCAGCAGGGCACCACACCAGATCTGGATCTGTGTTAAAACCCGCTTAATGGCTTGGGTAAGAGGCAGGGGAGAGCACAACCAAAAGATGTTATGGTGTCCCTTGCCTGGGGCACAGCTCCACTTGGATATCAACAGCCTGGCTGGGATCTTGTCTGGGAAAAGCAGTGCATGGGAACTGATGGAGCCATTACAGTAGATGGGGGAAGGCAGAGTCAGGCAGCAAGGATTCACAGAACATGTGTCAGAATATCTGGGCTGGTTCCTGGGTTCCTGACAGCTCCTTTCTCCCAGAGCTCCTGGACAGGAGACAAAACGTGATTTCTTGCTCCTTCACTCAAAGGCGGCTGTGAAAGTCTGATTTATGCTGAACACTCTGGAAAAGAAAAAAGCTTGGCTGTCGAACCAAGTTCAGCTCCCAGCCAGGAGACCCTTGTATGGGATCAGCAAGTTTTAACCATGCAAATCGAATTTGAGTCCAAACAGAGCACTGTTTCATGACTTCTGCCTCTCCCTTCTTCACTGCACAGAGCCAAGCTACCTCTTCCCTGAACAAGCCCTCACGTCCATTCCCAGTGGCAGAAACAGACTGGGAGGTTGTAGACAACTTTTTTCCTTTTCTCTTTTCTTTTCTCTTTTCTTTTCTTCTTTTATTTTTCCTTCTCTTCTGCAAGGCACAGCCAAACACGTCACAGCTCTGTCTTTCACTAAGATGATCCCCAGCTGCCAAAATGCACTGGAAGAGGTCCACCTGCCTTTTAGCCTGTCACCAAAAGCTGTCTTTGTGCATAGCCTCACACTGTGTGACCCCAGGCAGTCTGGAGGAGTGCTCAGGGCACTGGGAAAAAGGAATTGCTTAGCTCAGTTGTCAGCAATGAAGGTGAACAGGTGACCTTTCATCATCCATGCCTTTGTTTCCCCAGGTAGATGCAGCAGACCAAAGGCCACCATATATCCTTTTCCCCCAGACTCACCATCTCCTGGATGGCCCTGAAAATGGGTTGTGGGAGTGATCTTTGGACATTGGTTGGGGTGCCTCCAGTCACAGCAACAGCAAATCCTCACTCTGTCATACAGGGGAGAGTGATTCAACAGCAGTATTGATGCACCATGGAGAGGCGAAGCCCCCCACCCAGGCCTGCTCACACTGGGAGAGTTCAAGGTGCCCAGGAGGCCCAGAACCCACTAAGATGGGACCATCTCTGAAGCTTTAGCTTTATAATCTGGCTTACAAGGGAGGTACTACAGGCCTGAATAAGTCCTGGTGCATATGGAAATCCCCTCAATGGACACACAGACATGGAAGGAGACACAAGGAATACAAGTTGCAGAAGGGAAATCTTTGATTAGATATTGGGGGGAAATCCCCCCTGAGTATGATTCAACACAGAGAACCAGAGCTGTGGGGGAATCTCCATCCTTGGGGACATTCAGAATTCGACTGGACAAAGCCCTGGGAAATCTGACTCAAGCTGACTCTGCTTTAGGACTGTTGGACCAGAGACCTTCAGAGGTTACCAGCAACCTGAATTGTCCTGTGACCTACATCCACAGCACTACCCAAGATTTCTTGCATCATCTAAAGTTCAATGAGCCCATCTGGGTTTCTGATTCTAAATGAGCAGGATCCTAATTCTACATTATAATTTAATCCCTTAATTCATTTGCCATAATCTTGTAGTACATTGCTAGAGAAAAAGGAAACAATGCAGTAAAGTAAACACAAAAATGCAACAAGTGCCCTCGAGAATAGTATATTACTCCTCTCCTTTCCTGTTTGCCTTCCTGATGTTCTGCTTCCATGAAAATTTGTGGGATATCATCCAAAACTCCAGAATCTCCTCTCCAGCAGTGTCTGGGGATGAATGCTTAGAAAGAAAATAACAGAAACAGTGAGCACAGAATGATCCTTTCCCTGCTGCACCCTGCCAGCCTCTGGGAACTGAAGCTTCAAGGACATATGAAACTAAAGGCCATATCCAAACTTGAGCACTTAGTACTTACGACCTGAGAAGCTGCCAGGAGAGTTCGAGCCACAACAGAGTGAGCTTTACAAGGTGTCCCAGGGAAAAGTATTTCCCCTTCTTCGTGTGAAACAGGCTGTCCTGGGCACCTCCCTGTGCTCTCTCACCTCATTGACACTGCCTTGGCAAAGGTCATCTGAAACATGGTTGTCTGAGGAGATGAATGTTGTATCTGTACCCCTTCTTTCTTCAGAGGTGTGAGCAAGCTGGAGCACAGCTTTATGGAGGAAAATAAACTACATGGACACTCACCACTACTGCCCACTAATAAAGCACACGGTGATGGTAGGAATCCCCCTCCATGGCATTTCAAGGTACTCAAAGGTCATACAGCAGGCAGCAGCTGAAAGAGGAGAGGGAGAGGATGCCTGCCCTGCCCCAGCACTGACACACAGGGCTGGCTTAGAAAAGATGTCAGTGGAGTTTGGAAAAGAAGTAGAAATATGTATTTCCCTAATAAGCTCAAAACTTCAATAAATGTTTTTCCTCAGTAGGATGTAGCTGAGGAATCTGGGGACCATTGCTGGAGCCAGCCTCTCTGAGAAGAGAAAGTGAAAAGCCAGTCCAAGTGCAACAAATGCCTGGACAATAAAGGGATCTGAAGGGGTTCAAGAGTGGGAGGAATTTTTTGTCTCTTTTGTGTTGTTTCTTGATTAATATTTACATGTCAGACCTAGTAAAGCACACCTCCAGATCACACATAGGATCTTTTTCTCCTTACTTGGGCAACAGAATGTATAGGCAGGACAATTGTGCAAACAAAGATGTGTGCCAAGCCCACTGCACCAAAGGGAAGAAATAAAAATACCAGTTATTTAAAACACGTGTATTAACAGAGGAGTTGACCTCTCCCCTGCCTGCATGCTCTGCTGACATTGAGGAGGCACATGAAAAACCTTGCTGGAGCATCAGACTGGCCCAAGCCGCCGGGGGATGAAGGGGCTTTGCTTCCCTGACCCATGGTCTCTCTGGGTTACCCATTGGCACCTGCACCATCACCAACCATTACCCACAACGTCACACACACCTCTCTGCCCCAGCAAGGTCCTGGGGAGCAGAACACAGCTGCAGGAGAAGCTGGTTAAAATTCCCACTCCTTCTGTGGCAGAAAGAAGTACAGCTTTGATTTAAATTGGGCAGCAAGGTTATGATACCTGTGGGAATGCTTCTCTCATGGCTGAGCATCATCTGCATGTAGTTTGTAGCATCTCCTGGGTACAGTGACAGATGGCAACCACAAAGGGACACGATTCAGACAAATCAACTTAATGCCAGCAGGGCTATAGCTCTTTCTTCTTCCCATATCCCCCTTCTCAGCCTCCCCTTTTCAAAATATTTCAGCCCAAATGTTCCAAATTTAGGGCTGAATAGTGTTCCCAGCATTTTTGCCTTGTAAGGGATGCAGAATAGCAAAGGGCTGGTGCCACCCAGCCCCCTTCTATTGCCTGGCTTTGCACTGCCAAACCCTGAAGAGAGGTGTCAGGTCCTGGGGGGAACCTCCAGTCCCCAAGCAATTACAGCAACCTGATCTGTTGCTCCAGCACACAGTGAGGAGGGCAATGCTGGGCCCTCAGGGAGATAATGGGAGCTGGAAGGTCTTATCAACTTCTTGGAGGGCAGAGTCAAGCCCTTCAATTGAAAGCCCTTGAGGGAGAGGAGAGGATCTTTCCTCAAGTGTCAGGCACATTTCAGCAGTTTATAAATATCGTTGTCCTCCCTCTGCCACACTCAGCCTCATACCACTGACTGTGACATCAGCACTGGACCCAGTTCTCATGGAGCTGAGCACCTGTACTCGACTTGACCCTTCCCACAGGGTCAGACCTCAGGTGTGTGTGTTTCCAGAGGCACTTGCAGCTGCAATTTCCTGGTTCAGCCTTCTCAAGTTTTAGTTCCATGTTTTTCCCTATGCAGACCAAAGAAGGGGTTAAAAGAAGCTTACCTTTTCAGAAGCAGGACAAGGCGGTCATTTGGCTGGAAACGGAGCAGGATGCAGCCCCTTTTTCTCTCCTGTCCATTCCAATCCTCTCCCCACCCTGTTTCTCTCATGCGCATGCCATTGCAGAGCTGCCCCGAGTGCCCCGATGATAAGCTGTGCACCCTAATGACAGGAAAGGGGACAACAGCCTGTTGCCCAACTCATCCCTCCCAGATCCTGACACCTGTCAAGGGCAGGAGGGTGATGTGGGAAGGGACTGACCACAGCTGAGTTCTCCCCACCCTGATGCAAGGCACTTAGGGCTGATGCGAGTATCTTCCAATAAGATCTCAGATCTGGGTTTCCCCTAGACCCACATTCTCTCCTTCCATTTAAAGTAGAGGGGGCGCTGCCCCTGAAGGACGAGATTTTGGGGGTTGCTGGTTTTGTTCCTCCAGTCCTGGGAACAAAAGGAGCATCCCGAGAGACAGACTCCAATCTCTGCTAAGGCAGTCAAATCCCACTTGGCGATCGTGTTTTATCCTTGGGATAAATTTTGGGGTGGGCTCAGTAGAGACCCCAAAAACTACACAAGGACTGGCATTGTGGCTGGACCTCGAGAGAGCAGCTGGAGGAGGTGAGAAGGGGGAATGGATTCGCCAGCGATGCCTCCTCGCAGGACACCGGCCAGCCCGCCCCGTGGAGGTTCCTGTCTGTGCTCCCGGGTTCCTCCTAACGAGGTTTCCAGCTCGGCTGAACCCCCACGTTGCCTTCAGGTCCGCAGCCGCCAGGGCTGAACAGGGCTGGGGAGGTAGCTGGGGGCCGCCGTACCCATTCCCCGATTTCTCCTCCCCAGTATTATTGGGTGTTCGGTTTACATCAAACAAACGCGAAAGCGGGGCAAAATCGGGGAGTCGGTATAGAAAATACCGTCACTGATTCATGGAAAGACGGGGCGGGGGCGGGGGTTTATAAACTCTGTGCCAATGATCCCTTTGAAAGGGGCTGCTTGGGGTTGCTTTCGACGGTGGTCCTCGCGCCCTGTGCAGGAGTTCGTGATGGAAAGTCTGCAAAAGCCATTAGGACTTTTGTGCTGGGGCACTAGAAAAGCAACGCAGACACCACTCACTTTTCTAAATAAACATTAGTCTTAAAAAGTTTGCACTGCTGACCCCCGCAGCTCTGATTACTTGCAATTCTCTGAACCATATTTTAAGGCTTCTAACTATTTTTTTTTTCCGGGGACGGGGCGGGTTTCGTTCGTTCCTCTCTGCAGCCGTGCCACAGATGTGCCGCCGTACAGTGTGCTCCGGGGGCGGGGGGGGTCTCTGCACACCCCTTGGGCAGGTGTCCTTATTCCACAGCCCCGCAGCCAAAACCCCACTGCATATTCAACTCCTTCCACGTTCCCTAGAAGAAGCTTTTTTTTTTTTTTTTTTGTTGGTTNGGAGCCACATTCTCTGTCCCGCTGAAGAGATGCTGTTCCTCTCTTAGGGCTTCGCGGGAGCGTGGAGGCGGTGCAGGCTGCGGCCCCATCGCCACCGAGCTTTGCCCTGAAACAGCCCCGGGACCCCTCCCCAACCTCCCCCAAACAGACACATCTTCGCAGCGCGGCCGAGGCAGCTGCACCGAGGTATCGTCAGTGTAATTGGAAGGGTCACATGTTAAACCCTCGCTGTTGTTCGTGGTAATGTAGCTGTGTCCCCCGGTTGCACATTTACCGATTTCTCGCAAACCAACCATTGTCACAAGGTTCATTCCAGGAGGAGTGATCCAATGGGTTGCCACGGCAACTATAATGACATTAAAATAGAGTCGGCAGCCGCCGCCTCCCCATCTCCCCCACTCCCCTCTTCTCCCTACTTAAAAACCGGCAGCAGTCCGGCAAAATCCTGCAGCTTTCCCGTTGGGGCAGCCCGAGAAATAACAGGAGTACCTAGGGGAGAATAAAATGTGTTGGGCGGGAGATTGGTTTATTTAAACCTTTCCAGTGAAAGCGGCAGAGGGAAACCCCCGAAGGCGGCGGGAGCCGCGCGGAGCTCCCGCAGAAAGCGAAATTGTTCCAAGCGGTCAATTTCCATGCGGGAGCGGCGGGCGGACGGCTGGGGCTGAGAAGCGGGACGGAGCCGGGATCCATCCCTGGGGCGGGGAAAAGGGTACAAACGTGAGGGTTCTAAAGCCCCCGCCCAGGCACCTGCTTGTTGGGCGGTGAGACCCTCGGCCCGGCCCGGCGCTGGAAATCCACTTTTCGGTACTTGGTTTTCCGGGAAACGTTCGTTTCCGATTGATTTGCCTTCACTGTTTCTCATGGGAGGTACTACGGTGCTTTCACGCGTTTTTATTTTTCCCCACGAAATATGGCCCGAGAAAAGGTGTTTGAAAAAAGGACCCCTGTTTCCGATTATCACAAGACACCCTTTCCTCTTGGTGAATACTTCTCTTCTGTCTGTCCCGGGCACATAAATAAGCCCGGTGAAGGAATCCTGTGTAAAAGCAAAAGGCAATTTCTGGGAATATCGACTACAATATCAAGTTAATCTAGCGGGAGGCTCCAATATGTTTATTTTCCATATGGGCGAATGCACTGCCCGTCTTTCGCTGCCGACAACAGATAGCAGCGTCTGAAACCGGGCTCTGCAGGATTTCAGTGGCGCTTTCTGGAATCGTTTCCCCGATCTCTGAGTGAGGCCGGGAAACGAATCGTTTCTATCAATTTCTCGCCATTTTTTTTTCACGTGAGCCCGTGGGCGAGAGTTTACGGGGCGAGGACGCAAAGGAAAGATCCGACAGCTTCACTAAGAGCCGTGGTTTCATTACCTCCACCAAACAGCGCCCGACACCTGCCTACAGTTGTGGTAAATCCCCATTCCGGGAAGAACGGGAACGCGCCCATGACTGGCAGTGCCGAAGAAATAATAATAATAACAAAAAAAAATTATAAAAAAAAAAGGGAGGGAGAATTGGGGGCATTCTGAGCAGCCCGAACCGGCGCCGTCCGCAGCTGGTTCACACGCGGTTTGTGGCGGCGGAGCAGCTTCCTCCGGCCGCCCCCGACGGCGGAGATGGCGGCACCGACACTCGCACCCGGCCGTGCACGCCGAATATCCACCCAGTGCCCAAGGCCAGACCGAGGGGCTGCTCCGGACTCCCCTCTCGGAGCGCCCGTCGCGGGTGGGGATGTGGCCGAGGCGCCCGGGGATGCAGGATCTGAGGGCATCGCTCGGCCCCGGCCTCCTGCGGGGCTGCACGACCCTCCGGAGCTGCCTCCGTCACACATAACCTCTGCAGCTGCCGTGCTACCCCCGAGAGTGGGGGCATCCTATTCCTAACGCCACCCACATCTCAGCAGAGATGGCGAGAGGGGGATGCCGGGACCACCCCGCAGCCTGACCACAGGTTCCCCACCTCCGACTGCAGCTGGAAAACGCACTTGGGCTGGGGCTTGGGTCACCCAGGGTGGGCGGTTTTGCCAGTCGCCGTTCCCGGGGGAACCCGAGGGTGCGGTCTCCCCTCAGGAGCTGGGGAGGGGAAGAGCAGCCTAGATGATGAGAAGGACCGGCCGGAGCCGCGGGAGAGACGGAGAGGCGGCCGCGGGTGGCTGTCCCCTACCGCAGGACTAAGAGGGGGTCCCTGTCCTCAGACACCCCCTGGGTGTGGGACCCTCCGCGGTGCGGCGGGAGGGGAGGGGAGGTTGCCGGGGACGCAGTCTGGCCTCAGCTCGCCGCAGCTCCAGCGTGGCCAGAAATGTTCTTTTGGGTGATCTCCTGAGCTCAAGGGTCGTCAAAAACGTCCCTCTGAAGTGACCCTCTTGGCAGGGACTTATTAAAAGACATACACGGAATAGGAGCATGTCCGAGGGAAGATGGGAGAGTTGTGGGGCAGGATAGAAAATTATATTAAAACCAAATTAAAAATAAGGAGAAAAAGAGAGAGAAAGGTGGGAAACCGAAATTATCCTTGTGAAACGTGTTGGGCTTCTCCGAAGCAATTGCAGAAGGGAGGCCTTTCCACTACGGTGGATAAATTTACTCGTGTCCCACATGACCGAGGGTGGGGGACCCGGGGCGGAGGGGGAAGAGAAAGGTCATGGGACTGGGATTTGGGTTGTAAGTCAAAGAGAAGACGTGGATTTCAGTGCCGCGTTAGGAGGCAGCGGCCTCGAGNGGGGGGAAGTGGGGAAAGAGGAGAGAAAACCATTTCAGAAATAACACCAGTAAAATCTCAGTGGGTTAGCGGTGGGAAGGTGCGGAAGGCGGGGGCACAAATCCAGGAGAGCACCGCTGGAAGACCCTGCTCTCCTAGGGAAGGGGTGGCCGCCCCCACCTTCCCGAGTCGGCGGTGGGTGCTCGGCCCTCTCGGCCGAGCCCCGAGCGCTCCTTTTGTTGCCTTTATTTTGTGGTCACGTTTCTCTCCTGCAAAGAAGAGATCACAGGAACGCTGCAGGCCAAAGCGGGGCGGGGGGAGTCGGCACTGCCCCGCCAGCTGATTCTCATCTCGTTCCCCTCGCCTCCACAAGCCCCAGTGAGACCTGCCGCGGCCCGAGGAGAGGGGGGCCGTCTGGCTGGACCCTGAAATTTTTTGGCCCCGTCCCTAGACGAGGGAATTTTTTCCTTCTCCACTTAGTTTGTTTCAATTTAAAAGGTAAACGGCGGCACCTCCTTCCCCGGCCCGCCGGGGGTCCGGTCCCCAGCACGGCTCTGCTCCCACCCGGCTGTATTTTCCCTACGCCCGGATTCTTCTCCTCTGTCCACCCTTTTCCCCCTGCCGAGGGCTGATGGCCGGGGGGGCACTATGGGGGGCACCCCAGCTAATCACGTCCGGGTCTGGGGGGAAAAATTCCCACGGGTTTTGCATCTGGAATGAAAAGCGATCGTGTGCCCCGCAGACGGCTCTCACTGCTGAAGAGTCATTTGCGGGGGC
The DNA here is from genome assembly GCA_013396655.1 of Campylorhamphus procurvoides. NCBI lineage: Eukaryota > Metazoa > Chordata > Aves > Passeriformes > Dendrocolaptidae > Campylorhamphus > Campylorhamphus procurvoides. Next base: position 170,089 of record WBMV01003388.1, on the reverse strand, counting down.
GGGGGATGAGTGGGGGCTCATCCACGGGCTTTCCGAGGGCTCTCAGCTCGCCTTCGTCAGCAAGGAAAGTGAAGAACTTGGGAATTTTTGCGAGAGTGAAAGGAATCGCTGGTGTTGTTTCAAACCGTTTCAAATCGGCGGTACTAACGAAAGCGGAATACAATTTCACTTAAAAAGATAGTTAAAGCAGAGAAAACGAAATACAAAAGAAACGGATAAAGACGACCCCGAAAATGAGCTTCTCTTCCACCCTGTGACATGGACCCCAAACCTCGGAACGAAAAAGGATCGTGGTGTGGGAGAAACACCACCTAACCAGTCATTAGAAAGATCCCAAGGCACTGACACGAGGTCTGTCATGTAGAAACCGGCAGACAAACTCATTACACCCCTTAGGTCTCCCGCCCGACTTCTCACTGGGGAGATTATCTCCCTTGCACGTTTTCATCCTGCCCTAGCACCCGGAGATGGGGATTGATATGATGCACGCCATAACCATATACCTAATTTACCCGGATCCCGTGGGAAGGGATGCGGGCAGCCAGGGCAGTTAGGAAGCGAGGCATCCCACCTGCCCGTGGCCGCGAAAGGCCGCCGAGCTCCGGGCTGCTCGGTACGGGCTGCCCAGAGGGACCGAGCCCCTTCCCGTGCCACGGGTGGGAGCATCTCGGTACCGTCCACCCGAGGGGACGGTAGCATCCGGATGATGAGGAAGGATCAGAAACGAGCGGTCAAACCCTGCCGGGAGTAGGTTTCGTCCCGTCCTGGATCTCAGTGTCACCTGTTGCTGTCACAGGCTTGGGGTGCCAAGGTGCGCCCTATTTAATAAAAGAATAAAATGCGAATTGGTCCCTCACGGCCGTGGGGGCCCGTCCGAGCCCGGGGGTAGCCTGCACCGGCACACGCTCACCCCTGCATAGCCCGGGGACGTTGCGTCCTGCACCGAACCCCCCGGTAAATGCACCGACAGCAGTGAAAATGGGGTGTAGAAGGATGTGCTCCGGGGTCCTGGGCTCTGGAAAACGCGCCTTAAGCTTCCTCACAGCCTACAGGACACAGGCAGGCGAATCGCTGAGCCAGAGGGGGTCCTCCGGTGTCTTCCCTGGTTCAAAGGAGGGGAGACCCCCTCTCGCCACTGCCGAGCCAGCGATTCCCGGGGGTGGACATAGCTGGAACCTCCTGAAGAGAGCGGGAAAGCAGCCCTCGATGAACCCGAAACAAAGCGGGTGAGATAAACAGGGAGAGAAAGGGGGAGGAAAAAAGAAGGAGGCAGAAAGAGGAAAAGAGGGGGGAAAGGAGTGGAAGCAAAAGAAACAGAAATAAAAAGAATTACAAAGAGTAAGAGCAATAGATAGAGGGGGAAAAAAGGGAAAGGGAGACAGATGAGAAAGAAGACAGTGAAAACAAAACAAAACTGAGCAATGAGGAAGAAAGAGGAGAAAAAGCAAAACACAAAGGGATTTAATAGGGAAGTGAGATAGAAGAAGAGAAAGAAAAACGGAAAGAGAAAGAAAGTGAAAAACCCCAGGTACATAGAAGAGCATAACAGAAAAGGAGAAAGAAAGTAAGATAACGAGAGAAAAATAAAAATAAACATAGAAAGATGGAAAGAAGTGAAGAAAAAAAGAAGAGGGGAGAAACTCTAAACGAGAAAGAAAAAGTAAAAAAAGAGTGGAGGAGAAAGAAAAAGCAAGTAAGAAAAGGAAGGAAGTAAAGACGAGCCGTAGTCCGGGAGGCGAGGGGAGAGCACCGAGCCCCGGCCCCTCTCCTCGCAGAACAGACAAATAGAGGAGCGAGTGCAGGTCCCTGACCTACCGCGAACATCTCGTGGACTTCAAAAGCACCAACTTAATTTCCAAAGCAATTTTCCTGCGGCTGAGTCGGCTGCGACAGCTCTTCCCGCCCTCTCCACATCGGAAAATGGGATTTTCTTTTTTTTTTCCCTTTTCTTTTTTCTTTCTTTTTTTTTTAACGTTGTTTTTCTACGTTTTGCGCGGGAAAGGAAAAAACCGAAAGAGATATGGGGAGGGAAAGAAGATGCTGGAGGGCAGCTATTTTCCAAAGTTACGAGATGGGAAAATGTTTTCAGGTCGGGCATTGGGGCACAGGGAGGATGGGCATTATTATTAAATCCTAAATTCACCGTGAAAATGGGAGTTTCTGCGCAGTCACAAGAAAAGGCCAGGGCAGTCCCGGAGGAAGGATTTGACTGTTTGCAAAGATGCTCTTGATGTCTAAAGGTGGTTTCTATAATCCAGGTTGATTTATTTTTGTTCGGGGCTGCGAGAAACTAGAAAGAGAAAACAAAAAGACTACCGGAGAAAGGAGTAAGATCTTGACCTTTCCTAATTCTCCAAATGGGCAGTAATGGAAAGCAGAAGGTGCCAGGGGAGGAGGCAGGAGCTGAGGGCCGAGCGCGCGGTGCAGCGGGGCCGGCCGGGCCGGGGTTCCGCACCCGCAGCCGGCGAGGGAAGGGCCACTCGCTTCCCTCATCGGAATCCGCACCACTTAACACAGGCTTAGTTAAGCGAAAGCAGAGGAAGAAATTATACACATAGAGCCCTCCCGCTGTGGTCCCGACGGGGATATTCCGGGGCAGGATCGTTTTATCCCTCCCCGACAAATCCAAGGAGAATCCCCAGTTTTCTGCCTCTCTCGGGCTGCGCACACGGAAATCCGACGCGGAGTAACTACGCAGAAAGCATCGCGGTTTTGTTACAACCCCTTCATCTGGCATATAGAACGCAGAGGAGTGGGGGCACATTAAAGAATAAAAAAAAAACCATCGCCACGGATGTGTGACCAAAGCCAAAGCAAGGCAGGATAACCCGCCTCCTCTCAATCCTGCTCGGAAACAGTCACCGAGCGGAAAGGGAGAAGGGAAAACCCCCTCAAATCTGCAAGAGAAGGATCGGGCTCGCGGCGGGCTTTGCCCGGGGTTTAACACTGACAAAACCAACCACCCAAAGTAGCCCCTAGAACTGGGTGATTCGCCTACGGACGGGACGGAAGAAAAATGCCAGGTCGCCTTTTTGGCCAGGGACTCCCAAGCAGCGACTGCAACAGCTAATTATTTTCCTTTCAGTGCTCGGTTGTTGCTGGTGTCCTCCCCGCCTCCCCTCCAATAAATAAATAAAACCCTCCTTTAGGCAGCGAGGCGTGAAAAATGATCCTCGCTGAACGCTTAAAAATAATGTCCCGTGAAGATCGGGGCCACGGAGCCAGCCAGCCCCGTAATTAGGGGCTATTATCCGTCCTGCCTCGCCGAGGCAAGACCTCTCATGAACCCCCCGAGCCGAGCCCGGTCAGGGCATTCTGGACCCCGGGGAGACCTCCGGCTCCTTCCCCGCCGCCCCCCGCTCCGGTGGACAGGGGAAAGCCAGTTCCCGAGGGGGGGGTCTCCGTCGATCCCCTCCACCGCCTCCCAGAGCGATGCAGATGCTTGCAGGCGGCGTGAGTCTGATCGGGGCACGGAATGGGCTGGGGTGCTTCAGGAAAATTCAAGGAATGGGGGAAATACTAATTTTAGCGACCCCTGGGGATCTTCCACTCAGAATAAAACCTCGACGGCGCCGGCGCTCGCAGATCCCGCAGGCCCGGGAGAGCCGAGCCCGACTCTTCCTGCGTGGGTACCGCGACTACCGCACGAAGGGGGGAAATCCCCGCGCTCCCAAGTCAGTTCAGCTTCAATCCTGGCCGATGAACGCGGCTTAAAAACCCACAATGACTCTGCAAGGCAAAAGGAGATGAACGGAGCCGAGGAAAGGTGTCCCGGTCCCAGACCCCACTCCAGAGCCCCCTCCCCTGAGCGTGTGGGGGCGGGGGTCTCTCCAGGGAAACACCGCTTCCCTGCAGAGAGGACCCCCCTCCATCCCTCCAAACCCTGAGACCACCAACTTGGAGAACCCCTTGCACCAGCGGGACTGCAGAGGCCACACGCCTCCTCGATCCCTACGGGCACCGACTGCTATTTCTTAATCCGTTCTTGGCACCCTCGGCTCCTTTTCCTCCTGCACTTCGCAAGCAGACAAGCCAAAGAATATTAAAAATCGCTACTTTATATTAAAATAACCAGGCGCACAACCACCACCCAGCCTCGCTGCACATCGCTTTCTTCCCTCGGATCCCTTCTCCTCAAAGCAGGCTCGGTTATTAAAGGAGGCTGAACAAAGATAGCCCCGAGAGCAGCTATCAGCGCATTTTAACTTCATCAAAGACTTCGGGGGAGAGGGAGAGGAGGGGTCTGGCACCTTCTAGTAATGAGCTTGTCAGGAACACCCCTGCCAGAGCAATTGAACAATTTGCACACAAGCAAAAGAAAAGGAGAGGGGAGGGAGGGAGGAAGGGGAAATGCTACAAAAGCCCCTTCAATTTCCAACCATGTGCTTGGCAATCTGGAAAATAGATTCATTGGCCTCCTCTTTTCTCCCATGTCGAGTCTTGTAGCCCCTTTTGTAGGAGCTGGACATGAAAGGGAGACAACCAAGTGCCGGACACGAAGATCGCTTTTCAAAAGCAAATGTGTGTGAAGGCGAGATGTGAGACCACTCGCTGCGGGGAGGCGGCACGTTCAGGAACAACATCAACAAACTGCGCGGAGGTTCGAGGTGGCACAGACAGGGGCAGAGGAGGGGGGATAAAAACGGGATGATGGGGAGAAAAGAAAAGCCGACCCCCCCTGCTCCCCCGGCGCACACTGCCCGGCTCCTGCCTGAGCCCCGGCGGGCCCCGCACAAAGCCCCGTTCGCCCGGGGACCGGCTCCGTCCCCTGCTCCCTGCCTCGTACGTCTCAGGTTTTTTTTTCTTTTTCTCCTTCTCCTTCAGCTGGCTGCCCGGTCAGAAACGCCTCGATTCTTTCGATCAGGGTCCCTGCCAACAAACAAACCAAAGAGCCACGTTTGGTCCCTGAAATAAATAAATGGCGGGAGGGTAGGGGGGTAAAAAAGAAGGGGGAGAAGTTTGGAGGAGAAGGGAGCTCCTTAAGATGTTTATTTACTTTGTAAGTTGTTGCAAAATTTAGGCAGAGATCAAGTTTCATTCAGTCATTCAAATGCTGCAGGCCCAAGGGGGACGTGTGTGCGGGGGGGAAAACCCTCTAACTTATTTTCTCATGTGTCAACTTTTCCAAACAAAATAAAAGGAGGTGGAGGGACGGGGGGAGAATAAGGGACAACCTTTCTCCCGGTCCCCACCTCCTTCCCCTGGAAACACGCAGGGGGTTTGTTGTTCGGTTTGTTTGTTTGTTTTTCTGGGAGTCACCAAAATCAGAGAAATAAAAAATAAAATTAACCAAAAAAACCCCCCCAAAAATATATCCGGGGATCTTTTCCCTTGCCGGCCCGTGGACCCACGGCAGGGACCGCCACTAGTGTGGCAGCCCGCAGTGGAGGGCAGGGAGGTGGTGCGGAGCAGCCCCGCGCAGGCTGCGCACCCGGCCGCGGAGGGGCCGCTCTGCCCCTGCCGAATGCCCGAGTGTCGCCGGCCCGAGGGTGGGAGCCACTCGCTTCCCCGAGGCCCGAGCGGGGCTCTCGGCTCTCAGCGTGACAAAGGACATCGCAAAGAACGATTTGGATTATGATTTTTTTTTTTAACCAGGTCACAAACATTTATTAATTTACATCAACAGTGGACAAAATTTTGTTGCCTTTTCCACATCAAATTATTCACAGATTCTCTCAATAAAATAGATATGACGGATGCACAACCAGTGAAGAGTTAACTGGACTCCGCTCATTAGCTCCCGAATAATCTATATACAAATAATTACCAATACACCAAAAAAACCCACGCACGAAGGGGGTGGGAAAACGGGGATTAAAAAAAAAAGTAGTATGGGAATTTTCCAAACTTCCTGACGGATCGGATTTTCTTTTAAACGTGACTGTCTCATTGGGGGGGAAAAATAATTAAAAAATAATAATAAAAAATAAGCCGCAGTCCTGAGTTTCACCGACTTTTCTTCTTAAAAATAAAGAAACCTTAAACAGTGCCCTTCAAAACCAAACCCGAAGCTTCAAAGAAACTAAAAATAATATCGAACCATTAAAACATTTTCTTTGAGAGCAGGAGAGAGACAGACACATGGCAAAACCACTCGGGAGAGAGACTTGCAGGAACAAAAACGGGCTCGCTGCGACCGGGGGCGTCCACAATATCCCTGGCCACTTTCCCAGGCGATTTGGGGGACCCCCGCGGAAAACCCGCACCTCTCAAAGGACACATTTCCCACCCTAAGACCGTTTCGTTCTTAACATGCCCCCCCTTCGCTCCTCGTAAGACGTTGCGTGTTCAAGCAGCCCAGGTCCCAGCTTATGTTACGGCCACTTTATAAATACGCTTTGGCGTTTGTGGGACCAAATCGTGTTATTCTTTCCCTCCTCCCGCCCTCCCAATTTATTGAATTTTCTTTTTTTTCCCGATCAAAGAGAGACAAACAGATCTGGATGCCACTGAGCCTGGAAGTAAACTAAAAAGTAAAAAAAAAATAAAAGAAAAAAATATTTCCTACCTTCAAACACAACAGGAGGAGGTGGGGGGGCACAGGGAGAGGGTATGGGAGCAGTTTCGGAGGGGGGGGG
>WBMV01003388.1:141719-162100 GCA_013396655.1 Campylorhamphus procurvoides | reverse complement strand
GGCTCCTTGCCTGGCTGGGGGGAGGGACGGGGAGGGGGGAAGGGAGGGGCAGGGGAAGAGGGAGGGGGGAGGGCAGAAGTGGGGAAGGCGGCTCCCCCCTCCCCACCCCTCCCGAGCTGGGACCCGGTGGAAACGCTCCCACACTGCGCCTGCTGCCAGCTCTCCTCAGGCCTTTATACGGCCGCCTTGGCATCACGTGGCGCCCGCAGCAGCCCCCACGGGGCACGGCGAGGGGCTGCCCGACCCGGCCCGGTCTCCAGGGAGCATGTTCCCCACCCGGGATGCTTTCTAGGAAAGACGCTGCCCGTTCCCTTGGCGTTCCGTTGCCCCCGGCTTCGTCTGGAGTCGGCTGCTGCAGAAGAGGGGGGTCAGCGCTGGGTAAAGTCCGTCCCCGCCCTAAGCGCCCGCGGTGCTAGAGGCTCGCAGAGCCCATTCCTGCGGGATGCGATGGCCGCCTTCCTCGGCCCGGGGGTCCGCGGAGGGTCCCTTTCTCCCCTCGAGGGCTGTCCATCCCCGAGGCTGGAGGATGAGCTGCAGACCTCCAGCAGTCTCGCCGACAGAGACCCTCACTCCCCCAGGACCGTGCCCTCGGCCCCCTGAGAGGTTGTGTGAATTTGGGGATCCCCGCTCCCCTTCTCCATGCGCTCACGTCACCGACGCGTCACCGAGCCCGGGGCACCCTGCGTGGAAACCCGCCTCCCCCGAGGGCTCCCATGGGTCCGCGCCCGCGGAAGGGATGCTGTCACCCGGCAGGTGCGGGGCGGAGGGCGAGGGGTAAAGCTCAGTCAAGCCTCCCCCCACGCGAGAAATAACCAAAGCAAAGGCTGTGCGTGTCCGCAGAGTGCTGGGACCGCACCAGAGTCCCGCATTTCCTTCCGCCGGGGCTAGTCCGACCGGGTACCACTTTCCGAGGCGGCTCACCCGTCCAGGCCCCAGGAACCCTTGGGAAAGGGGGATATCCTGCGACCTCGGGTTCTTCTGTCTGCCGCCCTCCTGCCTCCGTTCCCCAAAGGCTGGCATGGAGGACGTGGCGGACAGCAGATACCCAGTTTGTCCCAGGCTGCAGGCGAAGCGGGAGGATGTCCCTGTTTCCCTGCAAACAGAATCACTCAAGACCCCTCGGAGTCACAGAAGTGTCCCCGCGTGTGGCAGAGCCCGCTTGCAGCCGCCCCGGCACAGTGCGTGGGACATGCCCACGGCCCAGTCCATGTTCTGTGCGTGGCTATGGCAGCAGGTTGTCCCTGTCTCTGCCGCAAACACACTGAATCAAGCTCGCACTGTTAGTTTTGCTCCTTTCTTTTTTTTTCTTTTCTTATTTTTTGTTGTCCCTTGGAGGCTCTGGAAACACGTAACCGGTTTCCTGGGGGAGGATGCTTGGGGAGGGAGGAAAGGGATAGATTCCTCCAAGGGGGTACCATGAGGAGATGTCCCCCCGCCAGGGTCGCGTTCAGCAGTGTGAGAATCCGCGGTGATGAATTGCCAGTCTCTGCCGTTAACAGGTGCGAGCATTTGGCGATAAAATCTCCAGCACTAATACCGGGGAGCCGGGCCAAACAGCTGCGCGGCCCCGCTTCCAAATGCCGGTCACAATTACTCAAGCCCTAACGACTCGGTGCATAGGCTCGGCGAATTCTGGGGGACCCCAAGAAGAGGGCAGAAGCGGACATCTTCGCCCGTGCATCCCCAGTGGAAGCAGCGATTACAGAGCCGGAGCCTCTGCGCGGAGTTGGTCACATCCTCCTCCCTCGCCGCCAGCGTTACCATCGGGGAGAAATTCTCGACCGGATGGGAAACATAGATGAATAAGTGTGCTTAGAGTCTCTCGGGAAGGTGGGAAGTCTGTCCCGCGGGCGCGTGACAGTTCTGGGGTAGCTTTGCTGAGCTTTCACTTTTATACCTCTTCAATGCTGATAACCTGCGTTTGCAACACATAAGCATACATCTCCCTCTCGTATATGTATAGTCAACTAGATATATATTTATATTCTTTTTTTTCTGATACATTTTTTTTTCATATATATATCATTTGCTAACACGGAGAAATGCTTCGGAGATGCCGCATCTTTCCTACGGACATTGTTTAAACTCTCCATTCATCAGCCCGGTGGAAAGACGATGGGAAGAACAAATGGAAGACGGTGGAGAGGGAAAAGACCCGAGCCGCTTTCCATTTTTATTAAGTAAAATAATAGTTATGCCTCCCCTACATAAACGAAAGTGTCATAAAAAATTCCGAAGCAGCTGCCAGAGATTTCGACCACACACACAACGGGGCGATTGAATTTCTACTTGGTGCATTTCATGGCAGCGAGGAACCGCCGGGAGCTGCGCCTTGTGTCTCTGCAGGGCGGTGAAGGGGAGGGCAGCAAAATGACGCGCTGCGAGCGGACGAGGGCAGAGGATACCGCCCGAGGGATGCTCCGGAGGGGAAGATGCTCAGCGGCCCCCCGTGCCCCAGCGGAGCCCGATCGCAGGGCGGCTGCCTCCCGATCGCTCTATCTAGAAGTTGGTCCCGCACGGCTCAAAGTGAAACAGATGTGGGTGTCTGCTGCCGGCCTCCCTGCCCCCGCCCTGCCCCGGCTGCCGGCTCCCCCCTTTCTGTAAGGGTGGGCAGACCGCGAGGGGAGCCCCCGGCAAGGGTGGCCTCGGGTTCAGCCGTGTGCTGCTATACTCATGGTCATGGGGACCCCGATGAGGCCGAAAGTGTAGGGGAGAGGGGAGAAAGGTTGATCCGACGTGGCTGTTGATGGGATGCGGCCGGTGGCTTGTGCTACTCCCGCCTGGACCTGGCTCTCCCTCTCAGCATCGCGCTTCTAGAGTGCCTCAGCTCGAGAAATGGCAAGTCTCGATCAGCCACCGTCGACACGATTCCTGCCTGTTTCGAGGCACAATATTGTCCCCTTAAAGTCGGAAACGACCCAGAATGAAACGACAAATTAGTCCCGCTCCCTCCATTTCCGAGCGGCTCCTTTCGCCGAGTCGGTTTTAGCCTCAGCTTTGCCACACAAGATTGGCTGCGGAAACAAATCAAAACGAGAAAAAGTACCTAAACTACACCCGTCCCGAAATGATTTTAGAAAAGGGAAACCCTGGACTGAAACAAACCAGATGGTCGGGTCCCAGACACGGTACACTCACACACACACTCCCGGCAGTGCATCCACTCACGGAGCGAGGGATGCGTTTTAGTGTGAGCCGGGGTAAGAAATGATGCGGTCTCCCGAAAGAGAAACCTCATTGATCTACCCGAAAAGATTGCCTTGTCATCGCCCCGCCGATGCCGGGCGTTCAGGGCTGGGAGGGAAGCATTTTTCCTCGGCCAGATTTTTAATTTTTCTGCTCTCTTCTCTGTAGTATTTCCTTACAGACAGCTTTGCTTCCCGTTTGAACCCGACTCTGCTTTACATTTCACGTTAAATTGCAGAACAAACGTGAGCGGGGTTGAGCGCTGGTGGAGCGCACAGAGTCTTCAAAAAGTCTCAAAAGTAGAGAAAAACTAATAAAGGCCATCAGCCGATCATGAACGTTTTTTTTTTTTCTCCTTTAAATTGAATTTCACTGTCTTTCCTGCCTGGCTTAATGAGGCGTTTGATCCTGGCGTGTTGGGCCGGTGTTTGATGCCCTGCTGACGTCTTTAGCAGGTGGATCCCCACGGCCAAAGTTTCCCCCCCCGGGTCTCCTGGTGTCTCCCGCCGGGTCGAAGCCGCCGCAAGCTGCAAAACTGGCCACAACAACCAGGTTCCTTTTTTGTCTCCCCCGACGGGGAAAAATTCGTTTCCTGCCCGTCCGCTGAGACCGCTATTTGCCAGGGAGGGGGTGTAGCAGTGGGCAGAGAGACCAACCCGGGGCACCGGGGGGTGCGATCGCTGCTTCTGCCCTGGCACTGGTCATGTGCCTGCCTAAGGAAGTTCCTCCTCGTCGGAGCATCTCCCGGCGTGGGGGTTTACCTTGGGGCAAAGCCCGGGGAACCAAAGCCCTTGGGCAGTGCCCAGGGTACCAAAGCCCTTGGGCAGTGCCCACGGTTCAGCTCGAGTCCAGCCAACGCTGCACCCAGATCCTTCCAGATGATCTGTTGGTTTTGTGATATGTAATCGTTCTTGTTGGTTCTGTCGAACAGCATCTAAATTCGTTTATTCTGATGAGAACCGCATCTACAAGTCCCCCAAGGCTCAGTGATGGATTTCTCTGTATTACCTCGTTATCAAGCTTGGCTGACCTCTAACTTCTCTGAAAACATGAACAAGACAGACCTGCTGCTGCCTGGGCTGCCCCAGGGGGCTCTTTTTCCACTTATGTGATTTCCTTTGATATTATTTCTCTTCTTTCCATATCCAAGGCTCAGACTTTCAGTGCTCCCTGTAGTTCAACCTTTTTTCCAGCCCTGTACCTCCAGCTCCCAGCTTGTGAAGATCAGTTTGCAGTCTGCACACCAAGAGCTCCCAGCGCAGGGAGCTCAGTGAGAATGGTGGTGACAGATAGTGAGAGATATATGAAATTCCCAGTTTGGAAACCACCAGAGCCAAGTGTCAATATTCACCCCTGCAGTGTTCAGATGTTGGACAGCTCGGGTTTGTTGATGTGGCTTTTCAAATGCAGGTGTCTCAAAGTCCACATCAAAAAATGCCTTGATTTCAATGAAGGTCTTTCCCAGACACCCCATGTACAGGGCTGAGCCCCCATGAAACTTTGGAGAATAAGTCTCCCTGTCTTTTCTGCTCCTCAGATGAGCGGGAAATATCTTAAACACAGATTTATTTAGTTGCCGTAATCTGACTTTAGGACCTTAGTTTTGGGCTTGCATTTCAAAAATTTTGTCTCCTGCTCTCTATTCTTTATTGATCCTATCCCATGTGGGTTGGAAGCCCACTAGGCAAAGTCATACACAGATTAACACTCAACTGATTGACTTGCTATAAGTTCTTTTTTTAGTACCATTCTTCAGCAATCTGACATGAAAAGAGACATACACACTTACATGACTCAGAGGAACACAGCGATTCAAGCCATAAACCACCAGGTGCACTTTTGAAACTCACCAAAGCCAGCTCTCCTGGTTGCCATAAAAAACACATTAGCCAAAGGCTGATACATGTGGAAGGCAATTATGCTCTGGCACATGGCAATGTGTACAGAACAGCCTGGTAACTGTGCCTACCACACAAGGAAAAATATCCCTGTGAAAACAAGCCTGCTAAGTCACTTCATTCCTCCCCAAATCCCCTTAATATAGAAGGAAGGATTTTTAGGTGTGTGGTTGTTTCTTATTTTTCTGTAGAGGAGAGACATATATGTGGGAGGGAATCATATTTTTCAAAAGTGGGTGCACCAGTGCAAGAACTGAAATAAATGGCCAAATCCACAATGATTTGGAAACTCATGATGAGGTTTCTGAGTCCAGGTTTTCCATGTTAGCATCGGATCATGCCAAACATGTCCAGGAAATCCCTGCTGCTGAGTTTTCTGCATTCAGCAGTTCAGCAGCCCATGCCCACCTCCCCCACCAAGTTCACAAAAGTCCACTTCTGCCAGAAATGCCAGCTGAGGACCTTCAACTTGGGGTCCAGAGGCAATACAGAAAGGGCCTTCAAAGGAAGAAATGACAGAGAAGGTGGACAATTACTGGAATATAGCTTGATCAGTATAGAAAGTGTTTCATTTTTTTGTTTGTTTGTTTGTTTTCCCATGTACAGAAGGTTTGGGATAGGAGTCTTTGCATTTCGAAGTATTCAGCAAACTCCAGCTAGGGATCAGGTTGGGATGAATCTGCTGTATCCTTGCGAAAAATCAACCCCATGTGCACATGCTGATATCTACACATCTGCCTTCCAAAGAGGTTCCTAAATATATTTTGCCTCTTGACCTCAAATAAGACTGCAAAGGGACACAGCACAGGGATATTGCCCTGTTTCTATCTTGGGAAAGACTTGAACAGAGAGAAAAATTTGCAACCTAAAGTATGGGAAGGGAATTAAAGTTTCTCATGCATGTAGAGAAGCAAAGGCAAAACCAAACCCTTTAACCATCTCCTCTTACTTGGTGAAGGACTGACAGGTAGAAAAATTATCAAAGTAGGCACCACTTTAATAATCTGGGGCTGAATCTGCACAGAAGGGTGAATCACAGCTCTATTTCCCCACCAGTGTATGGCTGCAGATACTGATTCATTGACTGCATTTCAGTGAGGTCACAGCTGCAACCCTCAGCCCAACTTTGGCACTTCCACACTCCAGCAGCTCCTTCCTTCAAGTCCAGGACCCAAAGCTAATCCCTGCTTTGCACACTGGAACATGCAGCCCTGGCACATCCCAGGCGGACTTTGTGGCAGTGTCAGTGTGGCTGCGAGGGACAGTTTCCCACCTCTATGAAACAGGTGCTCTGCAATACAGAGCAGGTAAAAGAGACACAAGAAACCCACTCCCAGTATCTCCATACTGGTGTGAACTTCCATCCCTTACTTCAAACTACTGTAAGAAATTGCAACCCTAAACTGCACAGGGGCAAGAGAGGGAAAGCCTGTCAACACATAGATTAAAATTAATCCAGCCACTCTGGGATTGTTGAGGCTTCACATAAACACACATTGCCCCTTCTTTCACTTACTGCAGGTAAGCCTTTGCTTATTCTTTCTGGAAAGAGGAAACTGGATCACTCAGATGGAAGAAGCAACACTGAGGGCTGCTGAAGGAAAGGCTGATGTTTCACATCTGGCTTTGTTACTTGGAAAGACCGGATCTCTTCAAGATGGATACTCAGCATCACCCAGCTAACAGGATCCCAACAACACTCAATATAAAACGCCTTTATCTTATTACCATTTCTCAGGGTTTTTTATAGTCAAGATATTGAGCATTAAAGTTATGATATAAAAGGACATAAGTTATCTGTTCCTGAAAATACATCGCTGGGGTCCTGCGGGGGAAGCAGGCTGGTGGGCTTCCCTCACAGTGCAGAGATTAGCGTGCCATCTAGAGGAAATCCCCTTTATTGCGAGGATTGGCAGCTGAAAATTATCCAATAAAGAATAATTAACCTCTGGCTTCAGAGAAAATCCTCCACTCGTGCCCTGCTGCTCTGAGCTGCTGCACAGGAATGCTGCAGTGGACTGGCGGTGCGCCAAGGTATCGGGGCAGCTTGGAAAGGTCTTGAGTGTTTGATGGACATCCCAGCCCACAGTGGCACATGCTGGCCTGACCCTACCTCCATGGTGATGTCAGCTGCCCAGCCCTCCCCGGTATGGGTGTTTGGGTGTAAAGAAGAAGGCAGCAATGTGTGTGTTTCCATAGCACGTCTGCATCTGAGAAAGGTGAGGAGACAGCACATATGGCCGGATAAGAAGACTGTATGTATCATATAATGCCCTCCAGTGGCTGCTAACAGCACTCCTGGATCATCGGTGCCGATGCCCAAGGCATAGGTGAGGTCTCAGGTGTACTAAAGGAGGCAGTGGCAGGGCCACCTCCACCAGCAGCTCCCACCCTTTGGAGCACAGCACTGCAGAGCCCTTGTGGGACTGATATGAGTGTGCAGTGTACAGCCAGCACTGGGGAGGGGGGTCTGGCCTCCCGTGGGACAGATCCACATGTCCACTCAATTTCCCTAAGGAAGAAGGTGACTTCCCAGGCTGGGCTGCTCTCTTATTCTGCTGCTGTCATGGGCACCCTTATCCAAACCTTCAGGCATTGTTGTAGGTTTGGGATGTGCAACATGAGAGCACCATAGGCCTTGTATTCTCCCGTGGTCAGTCAGCCCACCCAAGCTCACAGCACCCATACCCAACACCTTTCACCTTTTCTACCACCACCACTACCAGTGACTATCATATCTGCAGTCACCAGCACATGGCTGTTTGTCCCACTAATTAAAACAAATCCTTCCAGCCCTAAAGATAACTGAAAAACAGTGATCCAAATTCAAGCAGAGGCAAAAGTGCTACTGCCCAGCAGGTATCTGTCTTGTAAAAATGAGAAACCTTGCAAAAAACCCCCTCAGAGATGGAGAAAGGTCAGAAAAGATCTCACATGAGAGAAACCTTACTCTGCAGAAAAAGCAGGTGCATGCTTAAGCAGAGAATATTTGGAGAGGAGCTGCTATTGCATTGATGTGCTCATATTCTGCAGGATTTTTTTTAATATATATTTTCATCACTTTTATTGAAAATTAGTCCCACTTTCCCCACCATCTCAGAAGCTCCCCAACATGTTGCTCTCTGGTGGTCCCAAGCAAAGCTGAACTCTAGCAACTTTTTTTACTTTTAACAGTGATCCTGTTTCCATTTTGCACCTTCCTCACCTTCTTCTCACCCACACCTCTGGGCTCTCAGGCTCGACTCCTAACCCATGACTTGGAGATGCTGCTCCCATCACCTGCACTGTTGTTGTTTGCTCCCCCAGCTCCAGGCAGCAAGGGATGGCATGGATGTTACCACAGCTCACTGCAGGTTCTTGCCACTCACATGGAGTGAAGGGCTTCATGGCATTGCCCTGGAAGTTTGTGCGTTTTACACATCTCTTATTTCCTGTCATTACTGAGGAGAGCTCAGTTGTAATAAAAATCTGGGCTCCAATACTACAAACACTTATGCCTGAGCTTAACTCTAAGCACGTGAGCCGTCACAGGGGACTATTCATCTGCTTAAAATGTAAGCATGTTCTTAAGCGTCTGTAGGCCTGGAGTCTGTCACTGTAGGGATTTGTGCCTTAAGCCCATATTCTGGGTCATTATCCTTTTCATGTCTTCTCTGCCATCTCAGAAGATGCTTCAACAGGGAATTTTCAAGTTCTTCAATAAACTTTGTCTTCCCAAGCAGCCTGGATTCTTGCCTATTCTATGGGGCAATTCTCCTCTGTTGCCTCCCCTCCCCCTGTGAGCGATAATCCTGTGCTATTTCATGCTTGGCCAGACAATTAAGCCCTCTTGCTGCTTGGCTCTGTCTTTGTTATGTATAATTGTTCCAAATAATTAGCCACTATTGCACGCTATTCTGAAACTACTTTGTATTGCAATTATACTTAGAGGGTGAGCATCAGCTCAGGCAGAATCCAAGCAGCAGACAGCCTGGAAAGAAAGGGCTTCAAGCAGGGGGAAGATGCATACGTGCTTAAACCAACACTGTGGAAAACCTAACAATAAGTAACCAGGGAAGAGTAAATGTTTCTTGGAGAGGGTCTACAGCTGGTGGGGTCTGGGCAGGAGAGCTGAGGGTGGGCTGCAGGGTCTGGCGAGGGTGTCATCTGGCTGCCACCTCGTGGGTTCTGGCTACAGTGCAGGATGCAAAACCCTATCCCACTTCCATCACTTCTATGGTGACCTGAAGGGTTATTTTGACTAAGTGGCCAGTTTTGACATCTCCATACAACACAGGGAATGCCTAGCTTTGCTGAGATGCATTTGTGGTCTGGTAGGAAGAAGTTCCCTAATTGTGTCTTTGGGATGACAAAACTTGTGATTTCTTGAAGGTAAAGATGAGACTGGTTTGATGCCTCCTATTTTCCAATGAGTAAACACATCTCTGTTACAGAAGTGCTGGATGGTATGCTCTTGAGAGGGAGTTACAGCTCCCTATAAGCATCTTTGACATTGCAAATAAGTCCCCTTAGCTTTACTCACTCTCCTGTCTTTCAAGCAGGGAATATCTGAAAAGGATATAACCGAGACCTGGGTTGGCTTGGCCTGCACAAGTGAACTAATTCCTCTGTTGAAACCCATGGCCTGCTCTGAGCAAAGAGACAGGGTGGCCACTGATCTTCAACAATATTTGTGCTTTTTGAGATCCATTTGCTCCAACCAGGTTAGGTCACTCGAAGCTTCCTGCAAATGCCTAGGTTTGGTTTCCAACACCCAATTAGCAAGGGAGTTTTAAAACTGAGATGAGATGTCTCGGGTGCAGATGGAAAGAACCCAAAATGTCTGAAAACACCTGCCCATTCTCTGCAGAGGTCATACACTGCTGCTCTTGACTCAGCAGTGTTGATGCAAATGGAAAATGAACTTTTCCCAGGCACACATGTAACTGGCTCAGATGCACCCTTTCTCCATGCAGCACACTGAGCTGCCACAAGCCAGGGCTGCTTGTTGGTGTTGCGATGGCACAGTTGATTCAATACATGCACAAACCCAACTGCTGCAGTGTAACCACTTCAGCAGTCACAGTACAAAGACTGTGAAATGACAGGACCCCAGATGCTCTCCCAAGAGCTTGTAGTTGTTACTCTGTCAATGCTCAGGCTCTGCTGCTTTGCTGCCAGACCGCAGCCTTGCACCTCCAGTCAGGTCAGCCCTCAGCTCTGCCATTCACACACTGTGTAGCACATTTCAAACACTGAGTTGGGCTGGCAAATGAGGCTGGCTGCCACAGCGATGTGATCTGTCATCACCAACCCCTCACCTTCCATGAAGGGCACAGATTCTCGCTGTGCTTTCACTTATTTCCCTATTTTCACTCCAGGGAGGAGAGCTGCAGGGGACAGCCAGCACTACGCAACCCTGTACCATGATCCCAGCAATAGCTTAGGAAAAGGGCAAAAGAAGATGTACTCAGAGAAACCCTTCCTCTCTGAAATCTTCCCAGAGGTGTTTTAGATATTTCCCAGCCTGGAGGTTGTATCCAATCCACTGTATTTTATAGCTACCCTCCCTGAACAAGCCCCACGCTGTCTCATCCTGACCATACCCCAAGCTTCCCCGATGTCCTGATACCCCACATCCACGAACAGGACAGACCCCAGAGGTCGGGATGCCGCCGGTACATGCTGAGCACCCCCTCCGGGAGCCGGGAGCGGCTTCCCAGGGCTTTCCACTGGAGGTCAGTGTTGGCCCGAGCACGCTAGCTGTCACTCCGGGCCACCTCGCCCCTGCCACCCCCCCACGCCGGGGTGTTACACCCGTGGGGTAAAGCGGCGGAGAGCAGTGCAGAGTTGCTCTTTCCCTGTACAAACACAGCAGCTGCATCACTGGCTCCTGCCCGAATATGAACGATCCAAACATAAAGGACCCAAATATAATGTGGCAGAGGTGGTGACCGACCATCAGTACCCCAGATGCAGCTCAGAGCTTGAGCAGTGCTGACTCCCAGATGCTAATTTGTTAAAAACTCATTATTACCTGGCAAAGCCAATCTCGGTTGGTCCCAGCGCACCCACTGCCCATCTCCCCATCATCATATGACTTTACTGACTCAATCTTGACCTCAAAGAAACACCATTGCCTGTGTTCAAGCCATGTATTTGCAAAGGGCAAAGTATTGCATAGAATAAAAGCTAGTTATGGTGTAACATTTCCAGCACTGGGACTGCCAGTAGACAGCTGGCAGCATCCAGCCAAAATCTAACACAACCAGAGGGACCAGTAAGTTCTTCAGGAATTGCATTCAACTAAAATTTGAGCTAATGCTGTGTTTGTTTGTAACATGATGGAAAACACCATTTATAGCTTGGGGATCTAATCTGGAAAGAGCATTTCTTACTGCTTGTTTGAACATGTTGGAAGGAGCAGGAAAGTGATACAAACATGAAATATGCCAAATGCTGTTGTACAGACAGCTCAGTTGGTCCTCCCTGGGCAGCCGAGGTTTCCCAGAGAAAAAAAAAGCATCCTTTCAGGATGGCAGCTCATTTTGGCTATGTGGTTCTGAATGTACAGCCTATATTATCTGAAATCAGCCTGATTTGCAAAGAGTTACTCCCTGAGAAGTCAGACAAGTAGCCCAGATCACCACCCAAATCTCTTTGGTGCTCCACCTCCCCTGTTGGCATCTCGTCGACTCGAAACACAGCTCTCCCCACCACAGGAAGTCCAGAATACCTCTTGCTATTGCCCTGAAGGATGACATTCATTCCACAGTCTCAGAGAGCATAAAAAGTTTTTCCTCTGTCTTTTGTGTGAGCTTGATATAGTTAAAACTGTCATTACTTAATATTCCCTGAAGTCCCTAAATAAAGAGGGGAGGATTTCAAAGGAGACTTGGTTTCACAGCTGAAATCTGGGTGATAATTACTCCCGTTTCGTTCAAATCCCTCATTCACTACACAGGGACATTGAAAAGACACTAAAACAGATGTAGGGCTCAGGTATAAACTTTACAAAGCTTAAAACTACTCTGTCCCAGCAAGGCTCATGCTTTACATGACACCTTAATCCTACTCATTTGCTAGATTCACCCTAACTGTAAACAAAGCTTTGGAATGAAAGCTTAAAAGCCTGGTTGGGATACATTAACTTAACTAAGAAGACACTTTTAAGGCATTAGTTTAATGACAATCACAATATGAGTTGCCAGCGTTTTGTGTGTGTGAGGATTAATATCTACAGGAAAAAGAAAAAAAGGGGGTTGCTCCCCCTTTTTCAGCTCTTTGGCAGTATAAGGCTCTTGGTGAGGTTTATTGATACTTGCAGGGGACTCTGGGCTAGGACTGTCTGGCAGACAGGGATATAGTGGGTCTTGGGAAGATGTGCAACCCAACACTGCACATCAGGGTTCATCCCAACACACTGGGATAGGGTCACCTGCTCTCCTAGCCAGGTTTTCAGAGATTCAGTTCACTCTGCTGACTCTTGGTTCACATCAGAGCCACCTTGGCTGAACATACCCCCCTTGCACTGGCACACAGGTGGGATGGGTCTCTTGCAGACACATCTCTAGATCTGGAGCTGGGTGCTACTTTCCAGAGAGCTCCTTGGCAGGAGGGCACAGGCAACTGGGGGACAGGAGCAAGCCACAGCCCAGCCCTTCAGAGACCCTAAGCCCCCATGGCTCCACCAGTGCTTAATACCCAGAGATGCCATGAAATTGGAAAGCTCCCTGACACCAGCTCCCTGCTCCTGCAAGTCTTCAGGGTGACTGGGGAGGAGCCAGCTCAACCCAGTTTGAGATGTCACAGCTTGGCCAAGTCTTCCTGGTGCATCCCACCCAGGCAGAACCACAGCATCTCCTGCTGACCTCCTCCACCCAACATTGTTTTCCTTTCATGCCAGTAGCTGGTTCTTTCTCACCTCAGCAGCCCTCCTGCTCATGATGCAAACCCCGCAGCTACAGCCCCATCACCCATTCTACTCAGTGCTTCCAGCACATGTCTGGCTTTGACACCCTGGATACTTAGGGAAGATTTCAAAAGTTCTTTTGTTAGCAAAACATTGCAGGATCGGGCCTTGGGAATGAACGTGAGCTATGATAAATGTCCTTTCTGCTGACTGTCTTTGCAAGTGATTATTTCAGCATCCCTCTAAGTCATCTCTACAAACAGTATGTCACAGACAAGAATGGCATGTTGCAAATTTCCATTAGATAGAAGATGTCTGCCTATAGAGATCTTCTGTAGAGAGCCAAAGTATTTCAAGGAATAACTTGTTTCACAACAGCCTGTGTGAGCAGGCATATTGCTAAGGGAAAAGCACAGAAGCTGCTGTTGGGACCAGTGTGAAAGCTGAAAGGGTCAAGCTGGAAGGACCAGAGAGGAGACTCAGCACCCAGTGGCTCAGCTGAAGGCAGGCAGAACAGAGCTGGCCCAGATTTTAGAGACAGATGGAGCCCAAATTTTAAGGAAGCTGAGGATCAAAAAGCATTTTCTTGCCTCTCTCTCATACTAACCCCCCTCTCAGTTTCTCTGAAGCACATAGAATTAGCGAATGAAAAGCCTCAAGCCCCCAAGCTGCAGACAAAAGCTGACTCCTTGGGCACCCGCCTGTATGCCAGCTTTTGATCCAACTCCTCCTTGGTGCAATAGGGACTGTAGAAACTGCCCTGCTTCAGAGAGCACCAGTGAAAAACAGGAGAGAAATTCTAGCTTGGCACTTTGACCTGAAGGATGTTTAAATGAAAAAAACCCAAAACCACCTAAATCCAGAGATGGGGAATTCTGTCTTCAGACTTGGTGAGGTGGTCTGGCTGTCAGTCCTGTAAATAAATAGCAGTAGCCTGGCCAGTGAACACATTAGAATTTTAATTGGTTTTGTTGCTAGGAAGTAAAAATACGATCTCCTAATTTGATGTGCTAAATCAGAATTTCACCTGCAAGGGATTCCTCAGAGGGAAGACACATTCCATGTACACAAATGGAAATCATCAATTCCAGTAAGAGCTGCGTGGGCAAACCTTGCAGGAGTTACCATTCAGTTCTAGGAAAATAATAATAAAATAGAGAGCTTTAGAAAGTGTCACTAAAAAATGTAAGTCGTGGCAGTATCAGAACAGCAGCACAAGTCCATTTCCTCCCAGTTACAAGACTATAATTTCCTCTTGCCAAAATCCATCCGGAGCCAGAGGAACAGCAGCACTGGTCACGTTGGAAGAAAAAGCTTTATTTTAAAAAAGTTCTTTCTAACAATAGAGGTAATTTTTTAAAATAGTAAAAAGAAGTAGTCAAGTTGGGATTTCTTTTCCTACAGGGAAAGGAAATGATAAACATCTTAAATATTCATTTAAAATCCAGTGAACTTGTTTAGTGGGTTCTTTTTGATAACTTTGATTCCAGTTACACAGGAGTCACCCAGGGAAGAGAGAAGAAAGCCCATTTGTGAGAGTTCCTGCACATTACACCGCACAGCCACCACCTCGGTGTGCTCCTCCTCACCCTGGGGGTGCACTGCTGCAGACGGCAGCCCCGGGGCCAGGCTGTGCCCAAGGGCGAGCGTGGGAGTCTAGTCTGGCCGATGCAGCCACAGAGCACCTTTTCCAGGAGGATATGGGGCAGAAAAATAGATCACCTTGCCTCCACTTCAAAATGAGCTGAGAAAGAGAGGAGTTACGTCCTCCCACACCTGTGCGTCTGCACACAGCCAGAGGTCGGGGACCCGCGACTCTGCCCCAGCTGATTCCCCACAGCAGGGAGAAGTCCACTTGCCCAGAGATGCTCCTGGGAGCCTGGGGATGTCCAGCCAAGCCCCTTCAACCCCATCACATGTACCGCTCCAGGCTAGCAGGGAAGTTGGGCTGCCTCATGTAGGTGTTGCTGGAGCCGAACTGGCCGAGGGGCGACGCGGAGAGCCCCAGGAGCTGCTCGCTGTGCTCGGCACAGGCCGGAGGGCGCATGGCCGGCAGGGCCAGTCTGTTGGGAGCCCCGTAGAGCTGCGGGCTGCTGGGCGAGTAGCTGCCTTGAGCCACGGGCAGGTGTGGGGGAGAGGCAGCATAGGGGTAAGCCAGGGTGTTTGGGCCAGCCCGGCTCAACAAACCAGGGCTGACGGGCTGTGCCTGGAAGCAGGGAGGCTCGGAGCTGCTGGCGGAGCAGGCAGGAGCCAACTCAGCCCCGGGCAAGCCCAGCGATGGGTGGCCCAGCTCGGAGGGCGGCGAAGGCTGTAGGGCCTGCTGCCCGCTGATGAGACTGTCGATGCTGAACATCCTGGAATGCTGTGCCGGCGGTGCCGCCCCGGGGGCATAGGGGTGGAAGACAGTGCTGGAGAGCTGGGGGCCATAGCCGGGCGAGCAGAGGGCATTGGGGTAGGGTGCTGTCGGTGCTGCGGGGCGGCCGGCGGGCGGGGGCGTGAAGGCGCTGGAGTTCTGCATGTAGCCGGGGTAGGTGGTGATGTCGGTGCGCTTGAAGCGCTTTCTCCGGCGCAAGAAGCTCCCGTTGTCAAACATGTCCTCTGCAGCCGGGTCCAGGGTCCAGTAGTTGCCCTTGCCGGGATGCCCGGGCTCCCGGGGGATCTTGACGAAGCAGTCGTTGAGGGTGAGGTTGTGGCGGATGCTGTTCTGCCACTTCTTTGGGTTCTCCCGGTAGAAGGGGAAGCGCTCTGTGATGAATTTGTAGATGCCCCCCAAGGTGAGCTTCCTCTCGGCGGCGTTGGCAATGGCCATGGCGATGAGGGCGATGTAGGAGTACGGGGGTTTGCCCCGCTGCACCNAGGGGAAGGGGGCAGACGCCGCGGCAGCTCCCTGCGATGGGGAGGTCGGTCCCGCACCGCCTGGCAATATATAGGGCGGTCGCCCCCCCACAGAGGGGTGTCAGATGCCGGCCCGCCCGGCCCCTCTCCCCCGGTGGGAGGAGGAGGTCCCCGGGGAGGGGTCCCGACTCCCACGACTAAATCCCCCAGCCTCTCCGGGGGTTCATTCCAAAGTCATGCCCCCGAGCGGTCCCTCCCCCGGGGCCAGCCCTGCTCCTGGCCCTTCTCCGCGGCACTTCGCTTTCCTCGGAAGAGGTTGTTTCCTCCCAGGAGAAAAACCAAACAAAACGAGTCTCGACGGCCAGCCCGGGCCCAGTTTGGTGCCGCCGCCAGCCCCAAGCAGTACAGCAGGTAACTTCCCGCCGGGACCCCTCCTGCGCTTGGATTTCGTTGTCTTTTCTCCCTATGAAAAGCGCTCAGAGGTGGCCCCAGCTCAGTGCCAGCAACAGCCAGGGACTCTCCCGAAACCAAGCGCCTCGGTTTAGTTACTTCTGCAGCCTGGTGAGACCTCCTGGGTAAGGAAATCCAGGAGGAAAGATTTTTTCTTTTTTTTTCTTTTTTCCCAGGAGAAAGAGAAATGGCTCACAGTGCTCAGGGCTGCCCACAGGTATATCCCGCAGTGTGGGCAAGGGATGCGGGACAGGGATGGCACTTTAAGGCTGGACAGTGGAAGCGGGTGTCTCTTTATCCCTGCAGACAGTCTGAAGCTGAAGGAAGATACCGGTCTCAGAATGCCGTGCTGGGTTTCAGGGAAAACCCTCTTCAGTTCTCAGCCTGTGCTCCGGAGCAAGCTGGCTGGGCAGAACTGCAGCCCCTCATTCCAATGCCGATACCAGAGCTAGGGGGCTGCTGGCTGCTTGAGCAGCACCAAAAAAACCATGAGCTTTCACACTGTTCTCACCCCCTGCTGCCAACCAGCACCTCTAAACCAGATGCCTGCCCAAGGAGACCCCAGCCCAGAGCTGGTAATGGAACAGCTGCATAAGAGTGGGCTGGACAAGCCAGGGGGAACTTCTACAGCCAAATCACAGCTTTAGAGGTAACTACACATAAAGGTCCCGAGAAGACAGATGGAACTGTCTAGAGCATTAATGCAGTGGCAGATCCCTTCATACGTAGATGGAGTAAAAGTTGAACCCTTCAACCTTGTAACTTAGTTGAAAGTATTTCCCAGAGCAGAATCTTTTCCCACAGAGGCAAACAGGCGATCTTGACAAAGTCACATCATCATTCTCCCTTCCTCTTTAAACTAAAAAGCTACCCAGTCTTTTGGAAAAGAGTCTTTGGCCCTTTCCTTTAAGCATTTGCTAGTGGTTTTAAATTCACCCTTCAGGTTATCTCCTATCATTGCTCATTTCCCTTCTTGTGTCTGTGGGTGGTTTTGTTCCTGCTTTATTTTTCTTGCAGATAGTTGTGGCTCTTCTTCCACTCTCCAGGGCTCAGTCAGGGTTGTGGTATAACCAAGCCATGTCGAGTCCAGTCCTGTTCTGACACAGACCAGTGCTGTAAACTGCCTGAGTTTTCATTCTACTAAATGAGGATAACAACAGGAGTGTAGGTGCTGTCTGGAGGACAGAGTAGGTGAAAAACAGTGAAACACAGCCTTAGAGAAAGGTGCCTTTCTCCACAGAAAACACAGATGTTATGAAGAAAAGCAAGTCAAAGGCACAGCTGGGACCATTCATTCACCTTGGAAGAGACAATGGAAAAAGAATCGAAGATTTCTATTTCTTCTGGGGCATACATTTAAACGCAGCAAGTATCTGAATATAGCTAGTTAATTTCAATCAGAGGATCTGACTTTTCCACTCACTGGACAGGGCAGCAGGACAGATGCCCAAGAAGGGAGTCACTAAAGATCACTCCAGAATGCACAAAGAAAATTAACCTGCTGTGGGAGATGGAAACCTTCAGCTTTGCAAGTATTAGCTGGTGAGATTTTAAGGTCGATGCAAAGATTTTAATGTATTCTAATCAGGCAAGAATAGTTCTGGGAGGAAAAAGGGTTAAGGACTACAAAAGAGAAACAGCTTTTCTCAATCATATAAATAGTCCTTACTTATCACTCACTTTGTTGTTGTTTGGTTTTTTTAATTAGTTTAAAAAACAGAAAAAGAGTTGGAAAAGAAAACCCACCAGTATGGCTGGATCTGCAGCAGCCTGCACCTGAGATCAGATCTAGCAAAGGAAGAGACATCTCATCTGGACACTGGGCTAGGAAGACCCAACAGCTTTAAGTGTTTATAGTTCCAGGCCCTGATCTCATGTAATTTTACACACAGTGGGAGAAGCCCTGGCCCTGTCTCAGGCTGCAGGCTGGCTGAGGCTCCAGCTGGTGAGCAGTTACTTTAAAGCGGATGGGGCCATTCACATTATTCTCAGCTTCAGTGGGTTAAGACCCAGATGTCAAACTAGCTTTAATAGACAGATAAAGCAGCGGGATGGAGGTGGTCAGGAGCACACAGACAGGAAACAAACTCTGTTTTACCATGGACTGAGGAAGGCCAAAACACAGCACACAGACTCTGATTCCCACATATGCTTTCTCACTCAGGGTGCTCTTTGGCCCAGATCTGTTATTAAAAATTGGAAGACAATAATAAAGATGGCTACCAAACAAATGCAATCTGGATCTCTCTTTAAACTGAGGTGACGAGAAAGTAATAAATCACATTTACTAAGCAAGTGTAAGTTTTGCCAGCAACTGCTGTCTTCTACATCAGTTCATTCTGAGTACACAGAATGATTTCAATTTCTCTTTTACCTCCACCTCCTGAATTGTTTTACACTAGAGCTGCAGCCTCCTCTAGAAGTGTTGCACTCACAAATCCCTTTACAGCACAGGTTACAGAACTTGCTTCACTGCAGAGGAACAGGGTTGTGTACCCTAAGCAAGCTGCTGTTTCAAGCTCCCCACGCACGCAGGTAGGTATTGCATCA
Source organism: Campylorhamphus procurvoides (assembly GCA_013396655.1). Taxonomy (NCBI): domain Eukaryota; kingdom Metazoa; phylum Chordata; class Aves; order Passeriformes; family Dendrocolaptidae; genus Campylorhamphus; species Campylorhamphus procurvoides. The sequence goes on along the minus strand of WBMV01003388.1, from coordinate 143,290 downwards.
GTGGTACCCAAGCCACATTTCCCAGGCACTCTTTGAAATTGCATGGGTTAGAAAAATATGCATTTCCTTGTCCCAAAACAAAACAATCTGCTAAACTGCATGAAGTATGGGTGTAACTGAGCAGGAAGTTCATGATCTTTAATGTAGCCATGTTGAGAGACCAGTGCTTTTGTCGTATCCTGAGTAAAACAGTAGCTAAGATGTCTGCACTGGCCACAGTTGCAGTTGGGATATCCCTGTATCCAGAGCCCTCCCCTTAACCATGAAGCAGTCACGTGTTTCTCAGTCCCCCCTGGGATGTGCAAGGAGAAAGAAGGGGTGGGATCACTGAGAGCAAGGAGTTCTCTGGTTCCTCTCACAAGAACTTCCACAGTGAGCAGTCCAAAGCATCCTCCAGCCTCAAAGCCAGCAGTGGCCTCTGGTGGATGCTTCAATGTCACAAGACCTGCTTGATGGTGCACTTAGCACGGCCCTGAATTACCCCATTACTTATTAACAACTAAGCATTCAGGCACTTCCTTGGCAGAAAGCTGTACAACTATCACTGCCTTGACATAACACTTGATCCCATTCCCACCCTCCATGCATTGCTCTCTGAATCCATCCATGCTCCAAACTCCCAGATGGAGACCCTCAGAAGAATCTTGAGAGAGCCTCCCACCAACAGCTATGGGGGGTAGTAAAATGATGCACAGGAATGGGAAGGTTTTGCCACCAAAAGGTGAATCACATCACCCACAGAATCACAGAATGGGTCAGGTTGGAAGGGACCACAGTGGAACACCTGGTTCCACCTCCCTGATCAAGCAGGATCATCCCAGAGCACAGGGCAAGGCTTGCCTCTAGACAGTTCTTGAATATCTCCAGTGAAGGAGACTCCACACTCTGTCTCTGTGACCTGTTCTAGTGCACAGTTACTGCACAGGAAAGAAGTTCCTCCTCATGTTCAGGTGGAACTTCCTGTGTGTTATTTTCTGCCCACTGCCTCTTGTCCTATTGCTTGACATCACCAAGGAGGGCCATGTAAGAGCTCAGAACACTTACATGACTTTACTTCACCCGAGATGTGTGCATGGGAAATCTTTTCCTCCTAGGACATTTCCCTCATAGGATGCCACCTCTCAGAGAAGGAACACCTGATGAAAGCCAAAGAGCAGACTTGGAGGGTCAACTCTGTGGCTTGTAACCACAACTAGCACACATGCAGGAGTGAGGCCACCACACTGTTCAACTACAGGATCAGCAGCCATGCAAAACCCAGCCCAGGACACCAGGCAATGTCTGCCTGGAGTCAAAGGAGCCACAATTAAACACCCTTCCTGAACTGTTCCATTTCTTCAAGATGCAGGAAACTGATAACCAAAGCAAATAAATTCTTCCTGAGAACTAACTCTTTGAGACACTAATGCATTTGTAGGCAACTGTGCAGTAAGGTCCAGACAAAATCATTTCTTCACAAATAGTATAGGTAAATAACTTACCAAAACCGGGGAACATCAGGGAAAAAGTCCTAAAAGAAGAAATGCGTATTCTTCACCTTTGTGGGCAAGTTATGGTGGTTTTCCGCCCCC
>WBMV01003388.1:128115-141710 GCA_013396655.1 Campylorhamphus procurvoides | reverse complement strand
CCCCCAACCAGTCCAGATTTTCTTCCCCAAATTCATTTTTATATAGTATTTTTTTAGTTTTCTTTTATTCCTATGGAAATAAAGGGGATGGGAGGAAAAAATACCCTTTTGTTGTTGTCTGTTTATGAAAAATAATATTTCTAACAGAAACATATTTGTTTGAATTTGAAAGAAAACAGAAAATATTCCAAGGAACCTGAACTAATTCTGGAGACTTTGCCTCCATAAACCTTGTTGCTTTTTATGCTCAAGACAAACCGCAATATTTGGCATGAATAAATATTTCATTTTCCCTTTTCTTGGAACAAAACACTCCCCAAATTCCTGCCTCAGATCCATGCCTCATGGCCAAAACCAGAGCCTAAGAAAAGGCTAAGCGCAAGGGCCAGGCTTATCTGGTCCTGTTCCCTGGTGACTCCATTGTCCTACCTGGTGGCTTCAAGACACTAACAAGAGCAAAGTGTGGGTCATGCATGGGTTTAGTAAAGAATACTTAAATATTTGGGTTTAAAAAGCAATATAAAATACTCTAGAAACACAAAGGGGCTGTTACAGTCATTGCAATACAAATAAACAGTCAAAAATCCCTCTTTGTGAACCAGCCCTACTAGCAAGCTGTTTCAAGCAAGGCACAGCTTTGACTGTCCTCTGACCATCCTTCTGTCCTGGAAAGATTCAGCCTATGCAGCACCCAGAAGAAGTGGAATAAACCATCACAAAGCTATGAGGACAGCACCTACAAGAGCAGGCGTTCCCAGGAAATTATGGTCTCCTGCTTTCCATTTACCTCCAATTCTTCTTAAAAAATTGCCCCTTCCCAGTAAAAGGCTGATGTTCACTGACCAATTTCCCCTGGTTTTGTTTAAAGGATGCCAGGTAGGTGGTTAAAGCTCAGTGCCCTGCAGAGTCATTCTACAGGGCTGATTCTGACCCTTTCCAGAAATTTTTATGCTTTTCTCCTAAAAATAGGCAGCCAGGTCCATGGGAGAACCTGGCACACTGGGTCTGCCTGAAGCCACTACAAATACATCTGAGGATTACAAGAACAGACAGAAACAGGCAGGAAAATTTAGCCTTAACACAGACACTGGAGCAAAAGTTTTCTGTGCATTGCCACACTATTTCCCTCCCCCTGATCCCACACATTAACCCAAGCCTTCTCCATGCCAGGAAGCTCTGCCTCTGCCCATTGCTTCCTAACTACAGTATAAGAGACTTTTCTGCTGCCCAGACCCCATCTCCATCACAGCTCCAGCCAGCCCCCAGGCCTGCTGAGGCTTAGGTTTGTCAAGGAAATCAAGGAACTGATACCCAGCTGGGCCAGATGCTGCACACCAGGACTCCTAAGCAAAGACTTCCCTGCAAAAATTTCCCTTTTCCTCGATGATTTGCTGGTTTCTTATAACTACCAAACCAATTAGCTGGAAGACCAGGCAGATGGTTAAAATCCCACCTCGCTGGCTCGCTATCCCCTCTGTTTCCTCTGTTTAATGCTCCTGCCAGCAGTGATTTCACTCACTCCAACCATTATAGCCTTTTCCCTCCCCTCAGGCCAGGAGCACACCTCTGTCATGAAAAGATTCCCTCCTCTCTTGTACCTTCAGCCTGATCTGCCTGCAGCCCTACTGGCAAGTTGTTTTTCTTCTCACCACTTAAAATACTTTTGAAACAAAGACTCTCTAATCCTCCCAGCCTAGCCATTCACCTTTGGGAATCCCCTCCTGGTAGTGGCAGGGGGGCACTAAACTCAGCAGTGTGTACAGGTCACCCCATGAGATGGTGGGACCAGGTGAATGAAGCCTGCATAGGACAGTCTCCTGAGATGGTGTGCATGGAGCAGGACACAGCTGAAGTCATGAGATGGTGATCTGGGGGGAAGAGCAGAGATCCTCACACCTTGCTTACTAGTCTAGAGAGGTGTCTCCAAGGCCCACAGTGCTGAGGGGGAATGAGGGACAGGCAGGCAAGCACAATGCCTCTGCTGGGCATCCCAAAGCCTGGGAAGAGGAGAGTCCCAGAGAAAGATGCCTACCTTCATGTTCAACAGGCATGGAAGGGGAGGCCTAGCTACTGCCCAGCTCCTTTGCTCCAAATGGAGACATCTCACTACATGCATGTACTGGTGGAAAAGCTGGCTGAGGTTGTGACAACATAATCTGCCTTTGAGATCACTCCTCAAATGGCCAAAAACTAAGTTTTTATGCAATAACTTCAAAGTACATGTGGTGCAGGAAAAGCATCTCCAGCCATGAGAGGCCTGTGTTTATCCCATAGTTTCCTCATGAGAATATGAGAGAGATGATTCAGGCTCAAATCAGACCGGACAAGTATGAATCACAGCGTTTGTCTCACATTCCTCCTAGCCCAAACCATCCCTGGCTGATGCTACTTGGGGCTGGGTGAATCAACCCAGGTATTTCTTTAATTTGGAGGTCCACAGACATTCAGTTAATTCATTTCCATCTGCCACTTCTGACAAGGTGTGGATACTGGAATCCTCCAGTTGAGGTGGGAATCCCCGTATCACAGCAGTATTGATGAAGGTAAGCAGCAGCACCCAGGTCCTGGGCAGCTTCTGCCAGAACTGAGTGTCTGGGGAGCCACCTAGAGTATAAATGACAAGGGAGATGAATCTGAACTGGAAATCTGAACTCCCTTAGCAGCTGAGCATGGAGAAGAGCTCTGCCTGCACTACATTTCAGTCTCAAGGAGGGCCAATGCGTAAGGATTGGAGACCACAGGATGTCAGCCTCAGGCACCTTTCTGTAAAAACATCCAATACAGTACATCCTTGGGGAAAGGTCAGAAATTACTTTTCCCATTTCTAAATGGGGATAGTAAGTAGAGCATAAATGACTAACTCATCTGGAGCAAAGTAGCAAGTCAGTGACATCATCAGGACCACCATCCAAATGGTCTCTGATGGAACCAAGAATCTTACCACTGACTTTGCAAATGCATCTGTTTGGCACCTCTGGAAGCTTTTCCCATATACATCATGTTACTTGAGTTACAGCATACATATCACACACATCTAGTTTTTGTCTATGTGAAATACACTTCTGTAACGATTCTGTAAGATGAAGCTGATGGCTTAACCATACAGGTTAAGTTTCCCCGTAACCTTCAGAATTTAGCTTTTGAAGAGGAATGGCTATTTTGAAGAACAGACTCTGGTGGCGTTTCCTGAATGAAAACCTGCGGTAAGGGAGTAGAATATCCTTATTTTTCCACTGCAACCAAAACTTCATGATTTATCTCACCTTTTTCTCTGCTTGCTCTATTTGATGGGCTTGAGGAGAAGGATCAGTGGCGAAGAGACTATATGTGACACATGACTGAGACCTGAGATGCTGAGATGTCAGGGGAAGGGAAGGATTTCCCTCCTAGGGACAACCAAGTATATGCTTTGTTCTTGCAGAATGTGGAATGAAATACTTCAGCAGAGCTTCATGATAGAAGCCAGGCTGGGACAGAGGTAGCATCTCTCAGTGCTGTGGAATAAAATCTTCTTCAAATTGGCATGATATCATCAACTAGAAAACAACAGCTGAAAGTCTTCAGGAAGTAACAGGGCAGATACAGATGTTGATACAGATTTATGCAGGCCCAGATAAGTCAAGAGACAAAACTTGGCATCAACTCCCTTTTCTCAGGGAGTTTGCTGCACTATACACTCCTCTTTGGAAGATGATCAGATGATTGAATATTATTTATTTTCTTTACACCAAACTTTAGGAACCCATCTTCTGTGCAAACTAGCAAACACTGGGCACTTACATCCTGCCATAAATTTCCTTAAAAATATCATCAGCAAAAATGCAGTTGTAAGAGGGCCAAACAAATTCAGGCAGAGTGGAAGCCAAAAGAACTGCCTAGAGTCCCAGATGAACAGCACATGGACACGGAGGTATTTTAGGTATGAACCTAAGTGCAGGGATGAAGGGGCAAAGGGGGGGACGGGGTGGGCAACCAGCAGCATGCCAGCTCCCACCAGGTGGTTCAGCAGCTTCTACCACGGAATTACCTGCTTGCAAACAAGTCCTAATGGCTTTGCCTTGTAGACCCACAAAATCCCAAGGCTGGTGTCTGCCATGGGCTTGTTCTTCCACTGCTTAGTCTGCCACTAAGGAAAAGGGGCCCAGCTGCAGCTGCCAGCGTTCAACATAACCCCAGAGGATAAAAGATGAGCAAAGGAGAATGAAAGGCCATTTCAACAGTGAGGTGTCTGCTGGAAGCGTCCTGGGGGACCAAGGTTGGCCTCCTTCCCAGAGCTGCCAACCCTTGTGTTTTCATCACAGATTTCCCAGAGTGGGATTGATTCCCATTTAATTGTTTTTGGTTCCTTTGCTCCTTAAACCACAACTGAGGAGTCCAGATTGCAAAGGACAACAAGAAAACTATAACCTTTCATGCACAATCCCAGAGGTCAAAGGAAGATCCTGTGTTGCTAATGGTGGTGAGAGCATGCAGATGGGGAAAAAGGCTTTTTCTTTTTAATCCACTCCCAAGAATTTGGCTAGCCTTAGAATTAAGCCTGAGGTACCTCAGATCCCACATCATCAACTGTGAGGAACACAGCTCAGTGCTGAGTAGACCCCACAGAAAGCACTGGCCGGGCTCATCCTTGGCCTCTGGAGATAGGAAGTCACTTTTCCTCCAAAACCAAGACCAATCAAGAACCTCTCTGGGGAGCAAATCACAGCACATGCCCTCCGTCAGCAGGAGCCATTGCCAACTGCTGTTATGGGGCCACCAGCCAAGAGCTAGGCTTGGGATAACCGAATCAAAATTCATTAACCTAATTACTGCTTGTGTTCCTGCATGGGTGGAGAGGGACTTCAGCACACAGAATAAGCAAACCACAACAGCAAACCTCCACACTGCCAGAGCTGGGACTTGCAAGGAGGCTCTGCCTCTTCATTATTTCCCCTACATACACTCAAATTACAAACCTGCCAATCCCCTGCTCAGCAAGGACCTCATTCTGCAAACAAACTTGATGCCCCAGAGAATCTCACAGGCCCTATTCAGGTTGATGCTGGTGAAGAAACAACCCCAATTCCTACCAATTCTAGGGGAAAACCATGGCAATAGCGGCCCTTGGCTAAGCGTGCCATGGAATGGTCTAAGTAGGATCCAGACCAGAACCCTGCACACCATGTGTTCCATGGTGGCAGAAACAGAGCAACCTCATGTTTTTGTCCACCTTCAGAGCACTCTTGCACAAATATATGCAAAGGAGTATATGATAACAATTTATTTTCTTGTGTAATGGCCTTTGTTGCATGTCCCCACCACAGACATTGTGGTCATCACAACCAGGGTGATTTCCAGGAGCTTGATGAGAGCTGACTATTTCCCACTCCTATTCTGACACAGACAAAATGTCCTCCAGATCCTCCACAGAGCAACCAAAATCCCAAACAGAAATGTTTGGGATGTCTAGGATGTGCTAGAAAGGCCAAGACAATCAGTTTACCCATACGTGGCAGTGGTGGAATGAGCTAATTTCAACTTTCTTGTTGGGGTAGGGGGACATTTCAGGTGGGTTTAAGAGCTTCCAGTAGTGCTTTGATCTGTTGGTTTGGGCAGGAGAAGAATCAGACCAGTGCTGATCACGTTCAACACCCTTCTTCCCAGGGTAAGACCCAACATGGACACAAGGTCATCATCCCCCTTATGTATCCAGGATGCTCCCCCCAGATCATTTAAGCAGCAGGGCAGAAAAGATTCTTGGTAGGAAACCAATGGAGAGCAATTTCTCATGTGAGGTATCTTTGCATAATTACACATAAACACAATACCAGCCAATAGCTGCTGATCCATCTGCTCAGCAGTTACCTCAAGATGAAGGGTCAGAAACACGAAAGAAAAGGTTGGATTTACACCTGATGTGCTGGTTCTGTGGAACAACTGCCTGCTCTCACCATCCTATTGTAGTCTCCCCCCATATTGAAAACAGAGATAAATGTTCATCACCTGCCTCAGAGGTGTGTTGCACGGGTTAACTCATTAACCTGCCTATCTGAAACAGTACATGAAGAGCACTGGTGCCTGATGTTAGCACCATTTGCTCAATCTCACCCAAACTCCTGGACCAGGACTCTGGGAAGCAACAGAAAAACATGGTAAGGTACCACTGCCAGCCTACACCAACAGTGGCAGAGCAGAGAGCAGCAGTCACATCACCACTGGCCCCAGGCTTCACATGTCACTGATTGACTCAAGTTTTAATTATGCCCCAATATCTCCATGTCTCCCAAAACACAAAGCTTTCAGCCAGGCAGTTCCTGCCAGCCAAAATTTCATAAAGAGCAGCGAGTGACTAAGACAGCCGAACCTTCAAGTCAGATGCTAACAGCTTTGGACAAGTGTGGGATTTTTACACCCCTATCTGCAGGAAAATCTGATGTTTAGTGCCCTGACTGTGAGCAGGTCACTCTTAAACCCCTGAACATCCCAGGCAAAAAAAAAAAAAAAAAAAAAAAGGCAGAAAAAGAAAAAAAAGCGCCGGAGGGGAATTGTACTGGCTCTAATCCCTTCTGCCATTCTGCATATTCATGGAACATTGTCATAACACATCAGCAGGACAAAAGGTCTGTCGGCACCTCCTCCTCATTCCTTTGATAAACCACGAGACAAATGCTGAGTAAACACTTGGAATCCATTCACTGCACTATTCTCATCGGGATGAGAAAGGGCTCCTCTTTCTTGCAGGCCCAGAGCTGCTCAGCCTAATAAAGTACGGCCCACGGCCTGTGAAAAGAGAGGCCTATGGATGATGAAAACATGGATTATCTCATTTCACCCTCCTTGTATCAGACCCTGCTCACATTCTGAGTGCACTTGGTCTGACACGCAATTACACATACAAAAAAAAAATAAAATAATAAAATTTAAAAAAAGTAAGCTTGGCGAAGGGGGTGTTTAGCGAGTGGAGGGACTGTCCATGAAATTTCACAGATGACCTTTCCCCAGTGGGAAAGTAATTTGTTTCTGTCCCAGCCATCATCAGGAGTTTTCTCATTGATATCATCGTTCCCATAAATATTGCAGTTGGTGGGAGAAGAGATACTACTTAGGACAAACCTTTGCAGGCGACTAATGGCCTGATTCAAGCTGGCACTGAGCACCCCACGAATGACTCCATGGCCCTGCTGCTGCCTCAGCTCTCTGTTGTCTGCTTGGCCGTGGGAGCAGGCAAAGCCCCGTTCTCCTCACAGGACAGTAAATCAAGTCCTGAGGTTAGACAAGCACCTGGAGAAGAACTTCTGTGCCCAAGGAGGAATGCAAGCACCTTGGTGGTTTAGGATCTCCAGGTGAAAACCCCAATAGCAGCTGAGCAGGTTGTGGCATGAGATCTCCTTTGATTGAGGTCAATGAGCTCCAACATGGAGTCCCTTTGATCAAGTTGGGACCTTACCCAAGTCAAGTGCAGGCTGGTGAGGCTGAGAACAGCATGGCTCCTTCAGCCTCTCTTCACACCCCACAGATAGGCAGAAAGACCAGAGACACATTGACAGATAATTAATAATCTCCCAAAATCAGCATAAAAGGCCTCCTTACCATTAGGTGTTCAGTGTTGTAACCCAAGTTATACAGGATGTTGATCACCAAAGTCGACCCCAAGCAGTTTCCAGCATCTAGAGGAGGCTCCTCCGTTGCCCAGGTTTCTGGAGGCTGAGTGAAAAGAGCCTGCAATAAAACAAACAATTCAATAACCAAAAACAGGACAAGAAACTGGTTCTTTTGAAAGCAATCATCTGAAAGAAATATTTTCCACTTAAATAAGGTCCTGTCCTTGGAAGAATATGAGCTGTTTTCAAAGCGAAAATAAATTTCAGAGATGCTACATGGGGAACAAGTACGCTTAATGCAATTGTGCCCATAATGAAAAACAAGACATAGTCATGAATTGCTGCCAAAAGATGAAGAAACAGTAAATAGACTGCTGATTAACTAGGGTCCCTTTGCTAAATAAATGGCTCATAATCCTGTCCACTAACTGAGGGATGAGCATGTAAATAGTATATTCAAGGCATTGTCTCTGAAAAATCCCTAAGTTCACCCTTAAGTTTCAAACAACCAGCAGAAAACATTAGCAGTTTTTCCTCAACCTGGCACATTAGTCCTGAATGTTGCTATTCAAATATTTGTGTTTTACAAGGTGTTTGTTACAAAACCTCCCAGAGCACTTGGTGCAGTCTCACGGCAGCTCCAGTCGCTTGCTGGGCTCGAGTAAAACCCACGCAATGCCCTGGCCAGGCAGGCAATGCTGGCTGTTTGTTTTCCCTGAGTGGGTGACTCCTCTCCCTAAGCAACCAAGATGCAAAAGCAAGTGTGAAACTTGCAGGGCTTCCAGGAGGCCATTTGCTCTGCTGCCTGAAAGCAATTTCTGGGCTAAACTGTATTTGCAGGTGTGATGGCCGCATTTCTCTGCCCCAAGATGTGCAATGAGCAGGCCTGCCACCTACAAACACCTACATCTGACCTGCAGAGCAACACAGCACAGCACTTCATTAGACTAATACAATATTAGACAATATTAGACTAATACAGTGACTTCCTTCCTTAGATCATGCTTTTATTTTCCCAGTTACCACATTATTAAAAAAAAATAATAATTCAGCAGTGCGGTTAAATCCAGATCCTCTGAGGTTACTGAGGCACACAACTCCCATTCACATCCAAATGATCTCAGGCGTTTTTGGGTGAGCCTCAGAGAGCTCATTGCTTGATATTCCTCACAGACACTAGTCTCCATGCAGTTTCTCTGCCTGCCCAGAAGTGGCTCCAGCCTGCAGGGCTTTGGGGCTCTGAACTCAATCCCATGGGATAAACATTGGTTCCAAGCATGCATAGATGCTGAGCAATTTCCCTCCACTCATGCAGCCACTGGTACCAGACACCCTCATCTCTTCTCCACAAGCCGGGACCCAGCTGGGGTACAGATCAGTTTTGAAGCAGAAACAACCCTCAGCCTGTTCTCAGCAGTTTTCCAGGGACTCTCCTATGCTTTGCACCATTCCCCAGGGCTGGGATGCATTCAGCTGTGCTACAAAAACAAGTCATCTGGGCTTTAAGCACAACCCAGGGTTGCACCTAGGATCCTCAGTGTTTTTCAGAGTAGGCGGCTTCATACATCTTATTCCAACCTGTTGTTCTCCAGGGATGACTCACACCCCTGAGAACTGCTGGCCCCTGGGGAAGGGTGAGAATTTGGCCCTGAAGATTGATGGGAAGTTTTTTCATTGACTCTGGCAGAAGCAACTTTGGTACCTATTGCATCCCGTCAGCAGCATTCAGGTTAGAGCATCCAGCTTTAAATCGACAATGTTCCTCTCCAAACCCAATAAGTAATTGTGGGATTCACTAATAGAGCTTGTCAAAATCAATTGGGGTTAAATACCTTTAGCTACAATAACAGTCATCTGACCCCGGGCTCCAGAAACTGCCGGGCTCAGAGGAACCCCGAGGGGTTATTTCTAGCTTCCCACTGCTTTGAGACAGATAAAAGAGCAGACGATGCAGAGCTGGGTAATCCATTCAGCCCATCCCAGCCATGCACTGAAGTGACAGCTCCCAGAGTTTCTGCAGAGCTGGCTCCTCCTGGGAATTGTGTATGGAGGGGCCAATTTGTTCAACAAAACCTGGGCAACTAGAGTTTTCTTAAATTCAATTGCCTGAAGGAGAAGGCAAATAGCATTTAAGCGGAGGAAAGTGCATTAAAACCACATCTTTGATACAATGGCTGATACACACCATGCTGCCAGCGCCTGAAATGATAATATTTTTTTTCTTAAATAAATAACTCAGCAGCAGGATCCCAGCCTCCCCTGGCACAGGGAGGCTTCACACTGCAGCAGCTGCATTTCCAGCCCTCCAGGCCAAACTCCTTCAATGCTTCCCCTCTTTGCTGGGCTCATTTATGATGGTGGACCAGCTCAGGAGGGACCAACAGCAGTGCCCATGCTGTGCTGAAGATCCACATATCTAGAGGGCACTTTCAGCTTATGTTTCCCACCAGCTCTCAGGAGGTGTGCAGAGGAACACCGGCTAGCATGGACATCCTTCCCAGGTTAGTACAAAGGGCTTTTCCTGCCCAAGGGAACTTGCTGCTTTTAGAGACCTGCCAGACCTTGACACAGAGGAAGGCAAAGCAGGGTGGGTCAGGAAGAGAAACAAATATTCAGGATTTGTAGCACTTGCATAACCCTGTGAGTTTCTTGCTGTTTTTTCAGCTATGGGATGCACTACCATCTTCTACTCCTCCCTGGGAGTTTTTCATCTGTGCCTACCTCTCTTCTCTGTCTGGGCAGTATCTGTGACCATGGGGGCATTGGGGACCTCAGGAGAAGGTCTCTGGGTATCCCTGGAGAGGGTCCTTGGGGACCCGAGACCCTGACCTAGACAGAAACAATGCAGAGGAAAGGGACACAACTCTCATGTTGTGCACAGACAGGATGCTCAGGAGCTGGCTGCTGCTTGTCCCTTTGCTGAAAAACACCTAACTTTATACTTAAGCACAACATGTGATATTTGAATGAAGTCAAGCCTACAATGAGAGATTTCAAATTGTCCTATCTGGTCTCAAAATTTCTGTGAAACTATGAGAAAATCAAAGAAAAGCATCCCTTGCCCTGCCTCCACAAACTGCAGAGAAAGCTGCTTTCAGGCCTTCCTCCCTGGAGTCTTCAGCTTCTACTTCTTCTGTGAGAATCCTGACAAGGTTGTCTCTCTCACACCATTCAGGCATTTTAACTTCTCACCTTGAGTAGGGCCCAAAAATCCAGTGCCAAGGTGAAAACAAGCAATATAGTCAGTGAACAATTACCCCAACATTCCCAAAACAGGAATGTGCAAGGGAAGATGGAGAGCAGAGGTAAAACCTGCATAGAAGAAATGCATGGTATTCCATGGGGTGATACCATGGAATATCATAAGGAAAAAGGGGAAGGAAATAACTAAATAAAAGCTTTCCTACAACACCAGGGAAGGGTTCCATCTGCAAGGGTTGTCACACTATGGACATGTGTGTTGCTACGAAGAGTCAGCTCCAGATTTCCCCCAAGCCACTCTTTGCCTCTCTGCCATGAACCCAACCCTATTCAGCAGAGATCAGACATGCACATGTGGAATGCCAGCATGTGAAACCTTCACTCCTGAAAAGTAATTATAGTCCTAGTGGAGGAAAAGCTTTTCAGAGGAATTTGAAAAGCGGGGATTGATAGTGATTCAACATAAAAAGGAGATGAGGAAAACCAGGGGAATCCCAGCAGTGAAGATGCCTGCCTGATCCCAGGGAACAGCAATGCTTTGTCCTACCCAGGGATGGGATGCAGCCAGGACCACCCATGCATTGAGTGCTGTTAGTTGCCTGCAAGGCCAAATAAATAATTTTTAAAAGTTAAGTCCCAAGATCTCCCCCAATCTAGAATCATTTCCCCCTGCATGCAGAGATGCTGCAGGAGGGCTGTACCACCTACCTAGAGCATCTGTGTGCTGTTGTAAGCCAGAGTTTGCAACCAATTGCACTGCAGACGAAATAATTCCGCTGGGATGACTCAGTTCCCCAGGTGACATCAGAATGGATCAGGCTTGAAGCAACATCCCTTGACTGGTCCCAAATGTGTAGACAGGGGCAGACAGGGCAGAGCACCAGCTGTTGGGTACCCCTTTTTGCCCATCCTCAGAGTGCAGGAGGAGGGCAGTTCTAGGGCTTGATCCTCTTATTCTGGGTCTGCAAGAGCAAAGAGGAAGAACTGCTAGTCCATAGTGCTCTCCTGAATCACTGAAGCAGGGGAAGTACATCCCTCTGCAAGGGAAGGAAGGACTTGGTAGGTATCAGGTAAAGAGGATATCAACCACACAGCTGCCTGGGACAGATGCCAGCTCACATGTCATATTTTATATAACAAAAGTGAGTCCACCCAGTTCAACACACTTCTGGTGGCAGGTAGCAGGACGACTAACCCACATCTTCACTTGGGCTTTATTTTACCAAAACCCCAAAAACATGAAATGTGAAGCGAAATTCAGAGGGATTTGAAGGGCTCTGCATTGCTCCACTTGAAGGAGACTTCAAATTCTAAAGAAAGTCTAAACCAACTGTCATCAGCCAAGGGGCACAGTGTCCCTCGGAGCAGTGGCTGGTGCCACATTGGAGGTATTCAGTCTAAATTAACTCTCCCCCTAATACCTGAGCAAACATTTTCAGCTTGAGACTTAATATCCCTGGACATGTCTGCTGTCTCCCAGGTGAATCCCCAGATAAACAAGGTCAGCTCAGCCCTAATGCAGCCATAAAAAGCTGTCAGTCAGCCCAGGAGATCTGGTTGCAAGGTCAAACCAGTTCTGAAGGTTGCTGGGGCCAAACCTGGCCTGTCACTCATTTTACGTGCAGGAAGGTTTGTTTTCTTATTACCATGTCAGGTATCCCAAATTTAGGATTAGCTGTCGGCTGCCACAACGTTGTTCTTTAAAAAAAAAAAAAAACAAAAAAAAAACACGTGCACGCACACATCCCTGGCCCCAAATAAATCTGTGTGCTGAGACTGCCTGCAGCTGGGAGGTGAAAAGAAACCTGTCCTTCAGGAAAAGGGAAAGGGGATGTTCCCACACATTATGTGACAGTTTCTGGCACAAAAGAACCCCCAAAGCACAGAGCAACATCCTTCAATTAAAATACACAGTTGAATCATGGTATCTCCGCTGCTGAAAAGCCTCTTTGTCCAGCAGATGAGGAGTGAGGCAGGGCACCCTCCATCTCAAAGGCAGCATGTGGAAGCTGTCCCAGGCCAGCTGCAAGCAAAACACCTTTGCATGGGATGAATCCTTGGTGCCCCCTGTGAAATGAACACATCATCTGCCCCAAATATTACCAGCTATTTAAGAGTGGGTAGCAGTTTGCATCTCTGCATCATTTCTCCCAGCTATGTATCACTTGTGACCAGATGATGCTTTGGGAATAAGGGCCAAACCAAACAACTTGCCAGAGTCCAATCCAACCTTGGCTTAGTCCTCCCACTGACCTTGTTGTACCAGCAGCACAGCACAGGGAACACACTCAAAGTCTGGGAGATGAAAGGGAATGCACAGGCACTGTTTGAGGGGGTAAGCAGTCTGTCTGGGGTGGATACCATGGAAATAAGTCTACAGGGAAAGATTTATTAAAGAGGCTCTTAAGGCAACTCATTCCTTTCAGGAAAGGACCAACCTCCACCATAAAACTTGATCTTTTGCTACTCACCACATCCTACATTAACTGGCTTCAGCCCTTCATCTTCTGCTGTTTAAAGCAGCATAAGTTGGTCCATAGCTAGTTTATCCCTTTCTGGGAGAACCAGCTCCTGCTGATGCTTGAACATGGTTTTTCTGCTGGTGCAGGGAGCTGCCTGGGCAGCAACTGTGCAGCACAGACTGAGGCATGTGCCAAGGACTCTGCCAGCAGCTGAAGAAGAGGGTAACTTTTCTGTCTGTGTCTCAGGAAGGTAGGATGGTGTCTTAGTTCAAGAGAGAACTAAGATATTATGCTGGCCAAGAAATAATCTCTCTCCTTTAAATTTAGGAAAACAGAACTTTAATTAGGAAAA